>JARACY010006227.1:0-18112 GCA_029255725.1 Scrobipalpa atriplicella
CGAGGCAAGTCTATTCTATAAGATAGGGTATTAGAAAAGGTATCTATGCAAAGGCCAAAGACTAAACTTTGGCGATTTAAGTTAATGTTTAGAACCAAAGTTGAGAACAAAGAGATAAGTTGCAGATATCACTCTATTAACCACAATGTAATCGAATCGAATGCGCAAGCGTTGAAATAAACACGTGTTAATACAGCAGATGTAATAATGAATAGTAAGAGTGGGGATGGTTACCGATGCACACAACACGCGATATTGCTCACCAAAGTAGCACACTGCCCGCCCTGCAACAAGCGAACAACGAGCCTTCACACACGGAAACACGGCAAGCCATACACTTAATAATCGTAACTGCTGGGGTCCGTTCGAAGGCGTTCTCCTAGTCAATTTTTTTCGAAGACACCTGATATAACCAAACTGATAAAACGCCTGTCAAGAGAAAACTTTGTCTGTCAGTGTCAAGTGCGTGGTTTTACGCGAGCTGTCACATTTAAAAATCAGTCTAACGTCTTTAGAGAAACGCTCTCAAACGTGCCCCTGTGTATTACTAAGGGTATGCTCCAAGCCGAAGCCTGATAAGTACAGTAGACAGCAAAGTGATTTGCCAGTTTTTATTGCAAATTTTTTTTTTCTTTAACTTCCATTATTTTGCGAGTCTTTTCATAAAAAAAATCACCTTTTTTTCGTAGGGTTACAGACAATGAATATGAATGAATCAAAGTTAGTAACGAACTGAAATTAACATGCGCTTCAAGATCTCAGCAGACAGTAGTTACAGAAGGCGGTTGCGAAGAAGTACAATATGACACTTGCAACCGTGCAGAACAGACTTTCTAAAGATTATCGCGGTCATTTCTTCTCTGCTGAGCCGGCATATTGCGGTGAGACAGCGTTACCTGGCAGGCCCGGCAGTGCGGCGGCGCGCAGCCGCGCCAGCTGCAGGCGCGCGAGCCGGGCGTCCCCCGCCCCGCCGCCCGCGCCCCCCGCAGCCTCCCGCGCCCATCGCCACCCTCCCGCCGAGCAGCACCCCGCGCCGGGCTCTTCGCACTCCGGCTCCCAGCAGTCCACTTCTCCCAGCTGGAAAGAACAATTTTTTTATAAGCCCTATGATTGTCAGATGATTTCCATTCGAGTTTTAAGGAAGAGTTCAACGAACTGATCTTCATGACAAAACCACGGGCTGTAAAGAGCCTACCCGACTTGCAAAATCAGCAGTCAAGTTTCAGGTTAGTAGTTACGATTAACAAATCAAGTATCTTGCACTAATAATCCGATATTCTGAGATGTTTGATACAATTCGTTAAATCCGGTACTAACCAGGCACTCGCAGACCTGGCACTGGTAGAGCCAGCGCTCGCCGGAGCGGAAGGTGACGTGGTGCATCTCCTGGTGCCAGGCAGCGGAAGCGCGCCTCGCACTGCGGGCAGCACCCCATAGGAGCCAGCTGGATGCCGCCGTCCGTGTTCATCTGAAAAATATTAAATGGTGAACTAAGCCATCGGACTACTCCAGTGTTTCATAAATATTACAAGTAAGAAATTAAACTTCACAACTTCGTCACACAAATCTATCTATCTATAATTTTTTTCCGTTGATTTAGTCATATTGCGAAAGTTCGGTCACTATCAGTTTTAACGGAACTATTGGCCTTAAAAACGAAGCGCGTCATATTCCACTGAAATAAATGGAGAACACGGATGCTCTCGCTGGCGCCACTGCTTTGGCCGACTCACCATTGATGTAAGCCATGTTTTTTTTATTAAATTAAAACTAAAGCATTACATCACTATTTAACTTTTTCTCATCTTCTTCTCTCCATCAGAGCACTTACTATAGCAGTGGAGTTATCGGCGAGGTCGCAGGCGCAGACGGCGCGGCGGCAGGAGGCCACGCCCGCCTCGCACGAGCACATCGACTCGAGGCAGCCATCCTCCTCCGCCCAGCGCGCGCCGTCAGACACTACCTGCCCCTGCCATTTACAACCTGAAATAAAGATGTTAACATTTGGAGAACTGGTATGATACTTGGGTATATTCTATTAGGTATGGGAGAGCTGTTCTCGGGGTGTCTCTGAGTAATTTAAATAATTTGCTGAAGTCTCGCAGAACAAGACCCCGGCTCAGGGTGTCTCTTGAGTAATTTAAATAATTTGCCGAAGTCTCGCAGAAGACCCCGAGAGAAGCCTATGTCCTGCACTATTTATTATACTGTGGTCCAGCAGTGGTCTTCGACAGGCTGATCTGATGATGTATTCCATGGAGGTTGATTAGGAGAAGTTTATATAGATAATATTGTGTGGTAAATAAAGCACTTACTAAGCTCGCAAGGCTGCGTATCGCACTCGCAGCGGAAACCGCCGTCGATGTTGACGCTAACGCGCTGGTGAATGGCACGTGTGGTAGCCTTCTGAGCATTCGTCTACGTCTGCGGGAATAAATATTGTGGTATAAAGGAGATAAACACAGAAAAGGTTCTGCCTCAAAGTTGGTAGCTCAGTAGCTCACGCATACTAGTTAAATTATTTGTAGGACGCAATCGCCGCTGCAAATTATTAGTCTAAAGTGATCTGACCTGTATCTGTGAATAAGGTTGAAGACAAGGGCTTACCCTGGCAGTGATTGAGATGCATGTCCCTAGTGTATCCATCTCTGCACACGCAGTAGTAGGACCCTGGTGTGTTGACGCACATGGCGCGCGGGTGGCAGGGCGAAGGCGCGGCGGGATGCGCGGGAGCGCGCACTCGTCCACGTCGCGCTCGCAACGCGCGCCGCCGAACCCCGCCGCGCACGCGCACTGCTCGGGGGCCGCGCATACGCCGCCGTTCAGGCAACCGCCCGTACATATCGCTAGGAGAAAAAACGCTTATTTATTGGATATAGAAGGATCATAATATCACGTCTGACAAATATTGAGGGCAACTTCAGATTGAAATGTTTACCTATACCTTTACTTTTAACAACGACCTTGATGAGTGGTGCCATTTATAATTATCATCATCTTCAGTCCATTCATTGTCCAGTAACTGGACTTAGATCTATCCAGCTTCATCCTCCCTTGACGATTTTGAGCATTTCACATCCAACATACGTCTTTTTTACATCATAGTTGCTATTGTATTAAAAATCTCCATGCGTGATATTATGATCCTTCTATATCCAATAAATAAGCGTTTTTTCTCCTAGCGATATGTACGGGCGGTTGCCTGAACGGCGGCGTATGCGCGGCCCCCGAGCAGTGCGCGTGCGCGGCGGGGTTCGGCGGCGCGCGTTGCGAGCGCGACGTGGACGAGTGCGCGCTCCCCGCGCATCCCGCCGCGCCTTCGCCCTGCCACCCGCGCGCCATGTGCGTCAACACACCAGGGTCCTACTACTGCGTGTGCAGAGATGGATACACTAGGGACATGCATCTCAATCACTGCCAGGGTAAGCCCTTGTCTTCAACCTTATTCACAGATACAGGTCAGATCACTTTAGACTAATAATTTGCAGCGGCGATTGCGTCCCTACAAATAATTTAACTAGTATGCGTGAGCTACTGAGCTACCAACTTTGAGGCAGAACCTTTTCTGTGTTTATCTCCTTTATACCACAATATTTATTCCCGCAGACGTAGACGAATGCTCAGAAGGCTACCACACGTGCCATTCACCAGCGCGTTGCGTCAACATCGACGGCGGTTTCCGCTGCGAGTGCGATCGCAGCCTTGCGAGCTTAGTAAGTGCTTTAATTACCCACAATATATTATCTATATAAACTTCTCCTAATCAACCTCCATGGAATACATCATCAGATCAGCCTGTCGAAGACCACTGCTGGACCACAGTATAATAAATAGTGCAGGACATAGGCTTCTCTCGGGGTCTTCTGCGAGACTTCGGCAAATTATTTAAATTACTCAAGAGACACCCTGAGCCGGGGTCTTGTTCTGCGAGACTTCAGCAAATTATTTAAATTACTCAGAGACACCCCGAGAACAGCTCTCCCATACCTAATAGAATATACCCAAGTATCATACCAGTTTCCAAATGTTACATCTTATTTCAGGTTGTAAATGGCAGGGGCAGGTAGTGTCTGACGGCGCGCGCTGGGCGAGGAGGATGGCTGCCGCGTGTGCTCGTGCGAGGCGGGCGTGGCCTCCTGCCGCCGCGCCGTCTGCGCCTGCGACCTCTCGCGATAACTCCACTGCTATAGTAAGTGCTCTGATGGAGAAGAAGAAGATGAGAAAAAGTTAAATAGTGATGTAATGCTTTAGTTTTAATTTAATAGAAAAAAAAATGGCTTACATCAATGGTGAGTCGGCCAAAGCAGTGGCGCCAGCGAGAGCATCCGTGTTCTCCATTTATTTCAGTGGAATATGACGCGCTTCGTTTTAAGGCCAATAGTTCCGTTAAAACTGATAGTGACCGAACTTTCGCAATATGACTAAATCAACGGAAAAAATTATAGATAGATAGATTTGTGTGACGAAGTTGTGAAGTTTTAATGTTCTTACTTGTAATATTTATGAAACACTGGAGTAGTCCGATGGCTTAGTTCACCATTTAAATATTTTTCAGATGAACACGGACGGCGGCATCCAGCTGGCTCCTATGGGGTGCTGCCCGCAGTGCGAGGCGCGCTTCCGCTGCCGGCACCAGGAGATGCACCACGTCACCTTCCGGCTCCGGCGAGCGCTGGCTCTACCAGTGCCAGGTCTGCGAGTGCCTGGTTAGTACCGGATTTAACGAATTGTATCAAACATCTCAGAATATCGGATTATTAGTGCAAGATACTTGATTTGTTAATCGTAACTACTAACCTGAAACTTGACTGCTGATTTGCAAGTCGGGTAGGCTCTTTACAGCCCGTGGTTTTGTCATGAAGATCAGTTCGTGAACTCTTCCTTAAAACTCGAATGGAAATCATCTGACAATCATAGGGCTTATAAAAAAAATTGTTCTTTCCAGCTGGGAGAAGTGGACTGCTGGGAGCCGGAGTGCGAAGAGCCCGGCGCGGGGTGCTGCTCGGCGGGGGTGGCGATGGGCGCGGGGGCTGCGGGGGCGCGGGCGGCGGGGCGGGGGACGCCCGGCTCGCGCGCCTGCAGCTGGCCGGCTGCGCGCCGCCGCACTGCCGGGCCTGCCAGGTAACGCTGTCTCACCGCAATATGCCGGCTCAGCAGACAGAAGATGACCGCGATAATCTTTAGAAAGTCTGTCTGCACGGTTGCAGTGTCATTGTACTTCTTCGCAACCGCCTTCTGTAACTACTGTCTGCTGAGATCTTGAAGCGCATGTTAATTTCAGTTCGTTACTAACTTTGATTCATTCATATTCATTGTCTTAACCCTACGAAAAAAAGGTGATTTTTTTTATGAAAAGACTCCAAAATAATGGAAGTTAAAGAAAAAAAAATTTGCAATAAAAACTGGCAAATCACTTTGCTGTCTACTGTACTTATCAGGCTTCGGCTTGGAGCATACCCTTAGTAATACACAGGGGCACGTTTGAGAGCGTTTCTCTAAAGACCGTTAGACTGATTTTAAATGTGACAGCTCGCGTAAAACCACGCACTTGACACTGACAGACAAAGTTTCTCTTGACAGGCGTTTGTATCAGTGGTTATATCAGGTGTCGTTCGAAAAAAAATTGACTAGGAGAAACGCCTTCGAACGGACCCCAGCAGTTACATTATTAAGTGTATGGGCTTGCCGTGTTTCCGTGTGTGAAGGCTCGTTGTTCGCTTGTTGCAGGGCGGGCAGTGTGCTACTTTGGTGAGCAATATCGCGTGTTGTGTGCATCGGTAACCATCCCCACTCTTACTATTCATTATTACATCTGCTGTATTAACACGTGTTTATTTCAACGCTTGCGCATTCGATTCGATTACATTGTGGTTAATAGAGTGATATTGCAACTTATCTCTTTGTTCTCAACTTTGGTTCTAAACATTAACTTAATCGCCAAAGTTTAGTTTGGCCTTGCATAGATACCTTTTCTAATACCCTACTTTTAGAATAGACTTGCCTCGCACTTTTATATAATTAGTTTTTTGTTCAAATTTGGCTTTAGCATGTCAGAGTCTTGACTGTAAATAATATCAAAAGCGGGTAAATTAATTTTCGTTGTTCAAAACATTTAATCACACCTAATTTTGTTCTTTTGTTACGACTCTATAAACCACAAAAGTAGAAATAAAAACCTTTATTAATTTTATGATTGAATCAATACTAAAGCAAAAAAGAAATTGATAAGGAAAGTCGAATCGAAGCGCCACTTCATTTCAGGTACTTACCATTTTATGTTGCATGTGTTATCATTTCTCCATCCATAAGCATCAGGCATGCCAGCCAGTGTCGTTTTCTCAACAACTGATCCAAAGCTTGACTGAGCATGTTTCTGAATTTTCTCTAAAATTACGATTATTTTAAATTTTATTTTAAATTGGATTATTAAACTATCATTTATTATTTTCATCACACATTTTTTTCACTAGATCTAATAGATTTAGATTAGAATTTCACGATATTGACATCTTCATTATGAAGGAGTATTTAGTCCTCTCAATATTATGTATTATCAAATTAAATTCAAAAGTAGTGTGTGTCTATTAAAAATCGTGTAATAGCTGTGGCAAGAGATGACTTAACTATTCTATTCGGAATCCTAGATGAAAAAGTTTACGTCAAACATCTTACACGAGTTTTGATAGGTCTTGTGTATTGGGGCCCCACGCTGGGCGCCAAAATATCATATAACTGTATTTGGCGCCCAACGTGGGGCCAAGTATAAAGCGGCGGACGGTCGTTGTTGGTGGGTGTGGTGTGTGTGGTGTGTGGTGCTGACGGTGGTGTTGTTGTGGGCAGAGCGCGGCGCTCGGTGACGGCTGGCGCTGGCGCTGTTGGCGCGCTGTGGGCGTCGAGCCCGTCGACGCGGCTGGCGACGCTGTGGGTGTCGGCGGTCGGGCCGGCTGGCGGCGCACCGCAAGCATCGCGGCGCGCGGCGCTAGAGCCGCCCTGAGCGAGCGCACAACCCCCTATTTATTCTAGATAGACCTAATGTTAACCAATTGCGGTGGCGTGCCGCGACTCGACGCCTTAACTTAGCGAGCGCGACCGACCGCCGGCGCGCCCGGAACCGCATGTGATACTGATATACGGCTGCGGGGCGCGATACTGTCGATTATATCAAAGTATTTTATCTTCGTTCTAGCAATATTATAGTGTTATCGAGTAGTTAGGATCTTAGAACTGTGTGCCGCAATCTCGATCGAGTGATGCCTTCTATTATTAATGGACGCGTTTAGCGATGAGTCGCGCGGTTCCGGTGTCGTGATGCCGCCCGGCGCGTGCTGGCTGACCACTTGAGCAATACTATTACAATACGACGCTTTCGTTAGTTTGGAAGATTCGACTGAGTGTGCAAGTGATAGTTCATAAGTAGAATGTTTTACGAAGGTCTAAGTTAGCACAGACTGTTGTAATACTAAAGTGTGTTCTGCATTTTCGCTTATACACAATGAATATAAAAGCGTAGTTGTGTTCATTATGTCTCGCCATTTGTAAGTAAATATATCGGTTTTGTATAGAAATAAATAATTCATAATATTTGCATTTTCGCATAACTTGTAGAGAAATAAAAATAATAAATGTAGAGCACACTTTTTGTTAGTTTGGACGATTAATTTGAAGTGATGCCTTGAATCTTCCAAATTAACAGAGATGGTTGGTATTTCAATTTGCACAAGTAGTCAGTCACCACTCGCCGCATAGTGTGGTGGGGTGGTGTGGTCATGGCCAGTGTGAGAGAGAGAGCGAGTCAGTGCGAGTGACGTGAGTGCGAGCGGGAGAGCGTGAGATGTGGCGCCTGACCATGCCTCGCCATCATTACTATATAGTCGGATTGTGCCACAATCGACATGTGATTCCACATTCATCACATATAGAAAATTATATGAGTTGATTTTTTATATAATACCAATTATTTTGACTCATATCATAAAGTTATTACTTTGGCAATGTTTATAATTTGTTCAGTTATTTTCTGTATAGCAATAACTTTGCACCTAGACACTCTTTTTAATCCTGATTAGTTGCGATGCACTGGTATTGATTTGTATTATGTTAATTAAGTAGGTAACATTTTAATATTTCTTTTATGTTAGGTTTAATAATCCCAGTCAATTATATACTTAAATACTTTTCCCATAAAGTGCCACTAACGTCATTCCATAGTAGGAAATTAAAGAACAAAGTAGATTTAAGTTATTTGAAGTAGCAAACCAATAATTAGCAGAGTTGCAATGGGCGCGCTACGATATAATTTTTTCAACGTCTGAACCTTGCTTAATGTAAAATATACCATACATACAAGTAAATATACTATACTACAATCATAAAGAAATAATGTAAAAATGCAATGTGTATTGTGGCCCCATGCCGGGCGCCAAAACTGTATTTGGCGCCCAACGTGGGGCCAAGTGTAAAGAGGCAGCAATAATTGTTGGTCGATGTGGTGCTGACAGATGGTGTTGTTGTGGGCAGTTAATTAATATGCATGCAAACTTCCTTTTCGCAAAATTTAAGAGCATGTTAGACGTTGTTTTTCTATCTATCTTTAGTCTTCGATTTGAGAAATTTAAATTAGTCAGAAAGGTTAGTCGAATCGTCACAAATAAAATTATATCGTGGCACGCAAGGAAGCCATCTTAGAATACGCCGTAAATATGACGAATGTGGAACATGTCTGACATGGAAAATCCTTTAATCTTCGAATTCTAAAATTAAGCAATACGTCGATCGCTTCAAATTATTATACTAGACTTATTAACGGTACTATTTAGCTATTGTTGTGAATATGTATAGAGGCGGGCGCAGACTGTGGGGCGTGGGCGCGGGCGGACTGGCAGGGACTTTTATACAACTAATAAAAAACATCAAATTAGTCAAGTATGATATGAAAAAATTGACAGGAACTGATTTAGCTTGTGTACCTACTAAATCATTCAACGAAATAATGATATAGTTAAGCTAAAAATATTACTATACCATAGTTGTTTCTAGTCCAACCGAATATCGACTGTTATAATAAAATGACATTTTGTTATATTGAATTGTGCCTTGAGCCAAAAAAATATCTCTATTATACTTCTAGAAACACTTTGTATCACTGTTTTTTCAAGAGAAATTAAAAATCGATAAGCGTACGTACAGTGATGTTAGTTTAAAAAAAGTAAAAAAATATGTTGTAGAACTTCGCTGGTAGCCGCCCGCGCCCACGAGTGTTGTACGAAGTTTTTCATAATATATTATAATAGTTTTTTTGTTTGTCTATAGAAATCGTTTCTTAAATAATTTGAAAATAACCAAAAATAGGTACCAAATATAGAAAGATGATAATTATGATTGTTTCTTAATTTTCATAAAGCATTTCGATGCTTGCATGTTGTATTGTGTTCAAAAAATTACAATTAAAAAGATTATCCTTGACGTTTGTGTTTCTTATTATCTTTCGAAGCAAAATTTAAAACTTAGTTTGTTTTTTCCTTATTATTTTCCATAGTAAAGAAATATTACAAGTGTGTAAGAAAACGATAGAGATAGGCAGTGTGATCTGCCCAAAAATACTGTAATATTGAAAATACATACATACATAAAATCACGCCTGTATCCCTAATGGAGTAAGCAGAGCAAAAACGACCTAAACATAGGTTGTTCCGCCACGTCTGACAAGTTTCGAAGGCTAATACAGATGATGATTATGTATATTGCTATAGTGACGGGTTGTCAGCCCATCGCCTAAATTGCAATACACTGAAACCCTCGATTCCCTTAGCTGATTTTTACAGCATGCACGGGAGGAGCAGCTGGCACATTCTACGTTTTTCTATCACTCCCAGTCCAGCATGGAAGCTTTATTGAAAATAAGTAAAATTATACTTGTAAACAATGAAAAGAAAGAACTTTCCGTTTTAGTTACTTTTAATTTCAACAAAAGAACATAAAATACACCAAAAAAAATATCACAAATAGGGAATGAAAATGAAATATAAGCAGATTATAACAAATTACAATCAAAATCACAATAGTAATTAAAAGTAACTCTGTTTATCAATGATTTAAATGAAATTTTGTTTCCTTTTAACATTTTATTTCAAATCTATAGCCCAAATAATGTAAAGATGAAGCTAGGAATATATTTTTTTACTTAAATAGACTAGAACCATGCACTAAATAAAAACTTTTTTTTTATATTTTTGATAGTAGAACGACACAACTGAATTTGAAATATTAAAGGAGGAAATGAGGTGTGGAAGGTGTCGACTACTTTGATTTAATGCCTTTATATACCGGAAGACCAGATCATATAGAGCTTTTTCATGAGTTTTATTTCACGCCTTGATGTGGGTAGTTACACTTCAATTTAAGGTAGCAATATAATAAGCCCAGCTCAATGCCTTATAAAGGTTTAAGGTGATTCTCACACTTCCCGAAAATACGCCGCAAAATTGCGTCGCTAACACGTACAGGTTAGTGTGTTGGTTTGTATTGAAATCACGCGAGCTGCCACACAATGATAGATAATATAACGCATCGATGCACGTGATTTGTCACCCCGGATGCCGGTGCAGTGTGAAATCCGCCTAAGATGAAAAAAAAAGTTTACCCTTCCACATCCTTCTCCCCTCTCCTAGGGCTCTACATGATATTAGTAGGTTGTACCGGTACGGGCGGGGCGGCGGCGTAGGGTGGTACAAGGGACACGAGCGGCGCGGGCGCGTGCAGGCAAGCTACACGCAGCGGCGCGGTCTTCAGCGCACGAAACTCGCTGCGCTCCACCACGTCCAGCACCAGGGAGTACGAAGTCGCGAACAGAGTCACAGACTAGATAAACAGAAGGCATAAGTTAGGATTTCGGCTCTGTTTAGGGACGAGGATAATGACGAATTTATCGTGGCCTCTACCACGTCTAGCTCCAGGGAGTGTACGTAGTCACGAATAGAGTCACAGACTAGACAGAGAAGGTGTAATGTGGGTTAGGTAGTTTTGAATAAAAAGGGTTTGCTCTGGCATATCCAGCTCCAGCTAGTACGAAGTCTACAGAACCACATACTGAACAGATAGAAAGTTATCAATCCACTGCAGATCTATGAGCTTCTACCAAGTATTCGACTCTACGCATCCAGATTCCAACCGCAGGTCAACGTTTCAGTCAGCTGACTGTAGGATAGACGCATGCATTGCACTTAACTGCTCGCCAGGATGATGATGATCACGGAGGTGAGGATTGCCATCGCGTTTACGTAGTAGCGCAGTTCCAGCAGCACGGGGTGTAGACAACCGGAGTGATAATGATGATGATGATGTGATGATGGAAATGACAACTATGCTCACCAGGGTGATGATGATCACGGAGGTGAGGATTGCCATCGCGTTGACGTAATAGCGCAGCTCCAACAGCACGGGGTGGAGACAACCGGTCGTGAACAAGGGCACCTCACACACGTCGCGCGTCTGTTAAACAACAAATAAGTCATATAATATTTTCATTTAAGTAAAATAAAGTGTGTGTTGCGGGTGTTGCAAGTGTCCATGGGCGGCGGTGATTACTTACTTACTGTGACCAGCCTGCTCGTCTGCCTCCCTCTTGCATAAAAAAATAAGTAAGGGAATAAATCCAGTAGCATAAGTTCTTTTTAAAAAATAATATCTTCAACCGACAATCCTCCACCATACCAATTTGGGAATGCTAAGTCCAGTAAGCTCTTACCGATAAGTCTTATAAGACAAGACCTTCTAAAGACATACCTATATACTAAAATATTGCGGAGGTCATAACTTTTTATAAGTGTAATATAATTAAGTCTATGAAATAAGGTAAGTCGAATCTTCCAAAAATTGACTGTATTTTTTCTTTTGGAAAAAACTTTCAGCTCCCCATCATATAGCATCATCATATAGCTCCACATCATCGTTGCATTTTAGTGGCCAGGCACCTTGGTTAAAAACAAATTAACCTATATACCGACCCTGCCAACAGCCCAGCGGTTGCAGCAAGCAGCAGGCAAAGTGTGGCGATGCTTGTACCAGTCGTTCGATGACTGCACACCGCAGCAGCGTAGCTGGATGTAAAACAAAATGTTATCATAATCCTAAAGATTGGTAAGAAAACACGCAAGTTTTTGCTGCACCAGCAGGTTGCATAAGACGAACCGTATGAATCCAGGGCAGGGCAATGTTCGACCTGTGCGCGAGTGCTGGAGTTTAGTCTCAGCAGCTCACGTATAGCCAAGTTATGAAGGCATGGTAGCCTTGGCGGTAGCGACAAATCACATTAAGGTAGAAAATGACCCTTATATTAATCTGTATAAATGTCAGGGTACTAAAACTAATTATTATTGTAATGAAATGTCAGTTGTAGGTACATTCCCATTTAGCACTGGTAAGTTTTCGGACAATAATATTTTCATCCCATCTATTCGAAAACGACGACTTTAATCGCATATAAGTGCGCCTAAAGTTGATGCTTCTAAGCGACATAGGTACTATTACTCTACTCTTTGCTAGAGACTGTCCCAGCAGGGTAAAAATGAGATTTTAATCCTCTTTATGAAAATAAGTGCGATTAAAAGAACTTTTAATCGCACTTTTTGAATTTGGAACCTCTTTTTCTTTTTTCTTGATTTGGCATGACTGACGCGGAGTGAAAACAAAATAGTTAGATGTCGAATTGGGTACTTGACTGGGTAGCTTAAAAAATTCAAAACGTTTATACTTAAAACTGATGGCTAAAAATATTGTGGATTTCATTCATCATTTTAAAATAATGCACATTTAGATTTTAATAATCGAGTTAAAAGTATATAAGTTATTTATTTGAGTAGTCAATATATACTAAAATGTGACGTCATAACTCACTATTTTCATACAAAAAAGCGTTTTTGACATTTCATAAAAAGTTGCTGATTTGACTAGTTGGAAAATAGCCAATTCAAATAATGGTACACTGGCTGGTTAGACTGCGCGACGGCTGATAAAAAAAATAAAAAAAAATGCACGAACTACGGTACGAGTGGGCAGCAGGGTTTTATAGGGAGCCCGTGTTTTCGACTCTTTTTACGAATTATTAAATATTCAAAATGAGGTCTTCTAGCAGTGAAATTACCTATAACATTCTTATTCTATTATATTTAAATTTACAAGTGTTAGTTAGGCGCCTTTTTTTCTCATAGAGGGGGATGAAAAGTAGAGTGTATCACTCGGGAGCAAAAATATTTTTGGCTCGGGCGACGTACTTTGAATCCCTCGCTACGTTCAGGATTCTACTTTAGAATCCCTCGCTACGCTCGGGATTCTACTCTAGAATCCCTTACTTCGCTCTGGATTCAAAAAAACGCCCTCGCCTTAAAAATATTATTTTACTCCCACGTAATAAAATCTACTATTAAATAGAAACCTCCTCCATCTGCATAGAAATAACGGTTTGATTGCGCGTAGAGTGGTCATATTGCAAGCGAGCCATTAAATGTAGCTGGCGTTCAGCGTGGTTTAGCTAAGGAACTGTTGTGGACTGAAATTTCCAATAGCAGTTTTGAGTTTTTGGACAAGAATAAAGTGAGAGACTCCTCACCTCCATCTGCATAGAAGCAACGGCGTTGCGCGTCGCATGGTCGTACTGCGAGCGGGCCATAGCGTGGTGTAAGCTGATATTCATCTGGGTGCTATCACGGGCAGCATTCGACAAGGAGCCCAGGGAGATCAGACCGGTGCACAGGATCAGCATCGCCGCCGTCGTCAGGAACATCAGCTGGGGAGATGGACAAAGTGTTAAAAATATTAACCTGTTCAAGGATACCCTGAACTTATTGCAGGATACTTTGTGAACATTTTGTAGGATTAGATAAGTTGGATGTATTCTCAAGTTACAAACAAGGTTTAAAATAAAAACAACCAGTCATCGATAGTATTAGCCAGAGAATAATGTTATTCGAGTTGAACTATGAATGCATATGTGTGCTGTTTAGTGGTTCTGGTGGTGTGGATTAATTAATTACAGTACCCAGCAGTGACACATACCGCGGGTGGTAGAGCGTGGCAAGCCAGCATGCAAGCATACACAGAATAAAGGCCGCCATCAGCTGTATTCCGGCGCTTAGTTCCACGTTGAGGTCTGACGTCCGGAAGTAGTATCCACCAGCTCAATACTTACAGTGGCAAGTAGCGACATCTGCCGTGGATGGTAGGGCACGAGGGTGGAGAGCCAGCAAGCGGGCAGGCACAGGATAGCGCCTGCCACCAGCTGTATCCCAGCACCCAGCTCCACGCCTAGGTCTGACGTCCAGAAGTAGTAGGACATCCGCAGTATGGACCATCCTGCCGAACCACCGAGGATAGCGCCTCCACTCTGAAATGTAAAAAAAAATGGCTAACGCTTAGCAGAACAGATCCATGGTTGCTGCAGCCCACATTAGTTCTATTCAGATTATAAATATAATGTTGAATTTAACATTTGGTGGCGTTACTGTGAAAATTGCTTTGTGGATTGTTCTTTTCTGCCAGCCAAATCCAGCTAAATCATAATATTCATGTTGGTCCTTCCTACATTAAGAGGTTGGCGAGTGTCGACAGTGCGAGTTGTTATTTTCACGGTGAGCACTGTTCCGTATCCGTCATTAAGGCGAATTTATAAAATAACGTTTTTTATGCTAATTTGACCCCACACACAGCAAGTAGACCAGTCAGTGTACTTGTTGTGTTCGATCAAATCAATCCAAATGAATTACTGTTTATTCATACATAATGTAACTATATTGATGGTATGGTTTATCGATAGTCAGGTACGCATAATATCTTTGAAAATTAGGTATAATATGCTAAAGATAAAGCTGTAAAAACTTACTAATAGCAATCCAGCACAAACTAGTAAAACTAAACTACTATTTCGCATGGTGAAAAAATATTATTAGTTTTTGATCTATAAAAAATATTTTTAGACTGACTCAAAACGTCATTCGCCAGTTTGAAAATCGATAATTTGTTTATTTTCTGTTTTATTGGCAACCAAAAATAAGTATACAGTAGATATAGTACAAATAGGTATCGTCAAATAAGTATAAATTAGTCAGCTGAGAAGTTACACATATTTATATATGGATGTTCCTTATAGCCTGTTCTGGCGTCATACAGCTACGACATGCTACGAGACAGATTACGCGCTACGAGTACTACGGCGTAGCAATATCGTAGCAAATAAACTATGTACGTACATTTTAATAAAAAAAAAATATGTAGGTAAAATAATGTTTTCTCCTCAACTCAGGAAATGTCTCTTATTAACGAAGTTGATTAAATTATAGAACAATTTTGGGTTAGAATAGAATGCAAGTGTTTTACTATTGCTACGATAATGACTTTCTGATCAATTTCAAAATTAAAATTGAATTTCCTAATTAAAAACTGCAAGTATTATTGAGAAAAAATTGTGTTAGGTTCCATTTTCTGCTTTTATTGTACGCGTTCTGAAAAGCATGCAAAAAACAGTCTCAATGTTGCGGTATTTGATATTTTTTATTCTATTTCATGTATCATATCAAGAAGATGATTACACAGATGAGTTTATATTCGGTAAGTTAGAATTACGTTTCTAACGTGATGGTGTAAAATGTGCAAGAGGCTCTTATACAGGGTGTAACAGAAAGGGTATATGCATCCTAAAATGTGTGAATCTACCCATGAAACTGAACAACTTTCCCTAAGAAACATAGGTCGAAAAACGAAAAAAAAAAAAGTGACCTTTCATACTAAATTCATCAGCTGATAGCGTATTTAGTATGGGAAGTCGAATTTTTTTTTTCGTATTTCGACCTATGTTCCTTAGGGAAAGTTGTTCAGTTTCATGGGTAGATTCACACATTTCTCGATGCATACACCCTTTCTGTTACACGTTGTATAAGACAGAGTGAAAAGGACAGTGTCCCGCTAACTGAAAGGGGTTGCTCACTTGCTGAAGGTTTGGAGAGCAACCCCTTTCAGTTTGTGGGATAGTGGTGGATTTACACTTGGTATAGCACCACTCTTGAATGAACATTATTCTTTAAAGTAGTTAAAATATGCTGTTCATTTTAGGTGACAAAGGGGCTGGCGAAGAGTTGTTCTCCACCAGGGGTGACATCGGGCCTCTTCTAGTGGATCACTTCGTCGAAGTTCCTATAGAGGTAACATAAGTTCTTCCATGCTGGAATGGGAGCCATGGAAAAACATACACTGTTCCAGGTACCTCGCCAGCAATGGGCGCTTTTCCACTAGACGTCACGTCAACGGCAACGGCGACGGCACGGCGACGATCACGTGACAATATCTATGGGAATCGATGACATGCCGTGACGGTGCCGTGCCGGCAAGTGGAAAAGCGTGTCATATAATTTCATTGATTTTCATACATTGGTCTCGATTCACGCCGTCCAGTTACTAATTCTAATTCTTAGTAGCGCTGTCACTTTCTTATATTTGACATAAGAACAGGATAGCAACTAAACACATGACTTTGACATTCCTAATCTGACATTAAATTGCTTAAATTTGACATTAGATTGCTTATTTAACGTAAAATAAGGAACATGCTCTATGTTCGGTTCTTATTTAAAGCAGCTTATGTCAAATTAGGAACGTCAAACACATGTGTTTATTTGCTATCCTGTTCTTATGTCAAAGTAAAGAAAGTGACAGCGCTATCTTAAAATTAGTTAAGAATGGGGCGGCCAGAATCGAGGGCATTATCTCACCTACGATATCGTCGACGGTATCGTGCCGTCGCCGTTGCCGTTGACGTGCCGTCTAGTGGAAAAGCGCCCATCTCGGGTATACTAAAGAAATCAGTAGAGGGAAACGAGGGTTTATTTCATGTGATGGACTGACAACCTATCGCTATACTCGTAGCAATACACAGTTCGTTCTTTCTAAAAATTATCCTCAGAAATGGACAGACGATACGAAAACACCTTTTACAAGGCTGTTAAGTATGTACCGGGTGTAAGGGACAGCTCCCCGCAATCTGATAGGGGTTGCTCAGTCAACGAAACTGAACAACTTTCACCAGGAAATTCTTTCAGGAAATTTTATTTTTTTCTTTTTCATACAAATTGTCTGATCGGTGGATGTTTTGTATGGGAAAGTAAAAAAAAAACATTTCCTGAAAAAAAATCCTGGCGTAAGTTGTTCAGTTTCGTTGACTGAGCGAGCAACCCCTATCAATTTGCGGGAAGCTGTCCCTTACACCTCGTATATTGTTCCTCTTCATTTTCTGAAAGAAATTCCTGGTGAAAGTTGTTCAGATTCGTTGACAGGGTTACTTAGCGCTTCGAGCGTACTGCTTGCTTCTGCGGCTTGTGCCGAAGCGCGCCGGCCTGCATGCATGCTGACATATGTGCAGCAGGCTTTACACCCGATATATTTCAGGTTTCCATGCTGTTAGACTGGACTGGGAGCGATAGAAAAACATAGAATGTGCCAGCTGCATTTCCTCCCGGGCATGCTGTAAAAACCAGTTAAGGATTCGAGAGTTTCAGTGGGCTGACAACCTGTCACTATAGCAATATATATACATAATCACCTGTAATAACCCTCAAAACTTGTCAGACGTGGCGGAACGACTTTTGGGTCGTTTTCGCTCTGCCTACCCCATTAGGGATAAAGGCGTGATTTATGTATGTATGCATATTTTAGGTGTCGGACTGCGATGATCTGCAAGCGGTGCATGTGCGCGTGAGGAACCGCGACTCGCCACCAGCGGTGCACGTGGACTTCGCCAGCAAGGTGGTCACCATCCGCTACCGGTTCTCCCAGTACAGCGCGTCCACCTACCAAGTTACCGCCTACGGCAACAGGGGGGACTGCCAACAATAAATATATGATTGATACCAAAGAGGATATAAAATCACTACGTTTAAGAGTCGGCACTACCATGCTAAAATCGGGATTAAATTTTTTCAAGAGTTTGATTCCTATTCTCTAACAATGACGAATCGTTTTCATACAAAACATCACAAAACTTTTTACTATGGAGTTTCTACAGACTGATTGATACTATAAAACCGTTTTATTTCTAAAAAAACTAGCTTTCCATACACGTTTTCATCCGCGT
>JARACY010006228.1:0-18109 GCA_029255725.1 Scrobipalpa atriplicella
TATGCATCTATCTCCCAGCGGGGGGTACCTACTTTTTGATTAAAGGGGGCCTGGAAGGGGGTAAAACCCCTCCACTCTGATATTACCTCCTATTTTCGCAATAATAATTGTATTGGAGAATTTCCTGTTGATAATTAGACAGTAAATTTGTTTTAAATTCAATCGGACGTTACAAAGTGGCTTCTGCCGCAATATTTAAGTACCTAATCAAGTTTTTTTTTATGTTATTGAAAGTCCTTATAATTCACTACTTGAAGTAGGTAAGCCTCAATTATACAAAACTATAATTTTTCGTAACAATTTATTTTGAACGTTTACATCAATAAATTAATAAAAAATCAGTAAGTATCGATTTCGTATCACCAATGTATTTATTTTGCAATTTCAAGCTATGAGCAGACAGAAAAATACCTAATATTTATCACGGAAAAAAAAATATTTTACTACGGCATAGGTATTTGTTCTACATTTTCGTAAACGGTAAAAGGCGTTATTTCAGATGTGACGGAAATCAAAACGGTAGCAATCAAAAACTAGGCACAAATCCTGTGAAACTACCACGTTTATCCGTGTGCCGGAATTAATACCAATCTTTCTAAGCCGCTATTCGGCGATGGGAGAATTTGAATTTTTCAGTCGATTCACAAATCTGTATTGGAAAGATAAGCTGGTATTGATTTCGATAGCTCTTGTGAGAGGTTCAAGGAAGAACAAAATGAAAGTACAAGTAGCAATATTATATCATCGACTTGCGAGCTTTTGTTTGGCTTACGGTGAAGAGGCTTTCGAGGAGTAATTTCAATATGTAAAAACCTTTATTGAAACACGAAGTAGGTACCGCTGCAAATCTGAACCGGCGAGGGTGCATATACTTGTTTTATTTATAGAAGAACTTGTTTTATATACTCTGGATTGTTTTTTATATTCAATGCGAACGTTCCTCTCTTTTATTATAAAAGCAATCTAATTCTTTATTGTGAACCACTTTTTCCAATTATAGACATTCTCGGAAACAACTTGGAATTATAAATTAAAACAGAATCTACCAGGAAAAAGCCCTACTACGTAAATTAATTTAAACAAATAAAAATTGTGTAACTGGATAGCATCCATAAAATGATTTATTCGCATTGAAGCAAAATATTAAATAGTAATTATTGAAATAAATATAGCACGGAAAGCTTTACGCATTATAAATTTTGATCCAATTAAAATCATTGAATAAAATATACTTTCCATTTGGTCGCTACCCTTTCAAACCGGGTACAAAGACCATATTAACTATTGCATGTACTCATATGCTCCCAACCCCAAAACCGAAGCCTTCCACAGCCTTCAAATCATACATTTTAACTATTCACAAGCATGGTGGAAACAAATCGATATAACCCGATGAAGCCTCTATTGCTCCTGTACCTATTATAAGACCAGATTATTCCATAACGTACAGTCAATCAACTATAGTTAGGGTACCAAGGCCGCATCCTAACCCATGAAGTTTTCTCTGGTAATTGTTCATGCTTTTTCATGAAATTTCGTATAATTTTGCAGGTCATTAAACTGAACAATTTTATCTGAATGTATAAAGACCTCCATGGTTTGGAGCAGCCCTGTTACCCTAACCTAACTAGTTGGTTGATTGTACGTTGACCTACGTCATAACTGAACATCCTGATTTTGAGCTGTTCTGGGAATTTGTGTTGTGTAGAAAATTAACATTCTATGCAGGTTATAAAGGCAGAGTTAGCTCTCTGCACCTATTATAGCGCAAAACAACTTTCTTTGTTCTAATCTAAAAGACACCTTTTTGGACAAAATGTTACTACGTTCTGTGTCTAATTACTTACTTATACGAAGTATTGATAGCCCCTAGACTAGAGAGTAAAATTCAACTGATTATAATATTGCTGATGTGCAGAACATCCAACGTGACTGAATATCCTCTAAACTGTTGTAGTCAAATTCTGGCTACCTCACCCTACTTCGTTATTGCCCATAAAATTTCAATCCGAACCTCAATATTCCTTGTTATATTTCTTTTTACCGAGGACTTGGACCCAATTTCTTTCGGCCAATATTCAAGAACTAATATAAAAATATGGAAAAGGGCTCTCTACTCGAGCCTTTTTGTCCCACTAAAAGATATTGGCTATTAATTTGGATTCTTATCATTCCCGAAACAATTGGCTTTTTCAGCGGGACCTTGTTATTGCCCATAGATATTTTATCTTTATTGCTTTTATGAATGTTTCTTTAATACTTGGCATAATTATTTCTTTATTAATTTGATATTTTCTAATAAATCTACAGTGCGAATTGTGGTGCATCCCCCCAAGCGATGGCACATCTATTGTCTTGCCCTGGGTGCCCTTCATCTTGCACGCAAGAAGACCTTTACAATGCCACTGACGTCGCAGTGCGTTTGGCCACAGGTTTGGCATAGTACTTACTTACTGGTCAAAATTAAAATAAGCCTAAACGATCGATACGACAAGAAGAATAAGAAGTTAATCTACTTGATTTCATATGAAGCTCTTATTCTCCACAATACTGCTAATGGTAGGTATACTGCGTTCGACCTAATATCAATAGAGTCTAATCCCACACTCTATGTAGCAATTAGTTCCAATAGATTTGCTCTGTATGTTCTATGTAGCGGTGCACTATGCACGAAGGCCGGGGATTTGCTCGCCCCCAAACAATACTCGCGCTAAGCTTCTCATAGTGTTGAGGGTGAGAGGTGGGAGTATGAACGTTGGTTCAAGGTTCTTAGAGAAAATAAGACGTAAGTGGGTATTATTACTTTATTTCTAACGAAGGATCAGAAATAAACGTTATATTACAATTTGTCACATTTGGGACATTATTGATTTTGCACACAGGTAAGTTCACATTTAAGTAAATAAACTATCTATCGCTATCTTAAAATATTTAAGTAAATAAACTTTGAAAAACCTTATTGAAATTTACAAGCAGAAAAATACATGAGGAAACACATGGGTTACAAATCCAAACACAAAATCAAAGAGACAGCAAACTGCATACCAAAAGGCCTACCTACCCAAAAGTTCCAAATATTATGTTCGGTTGAATTTCGGTCCCTTGGTCACAGCAAAACAACGGACCAAGCAGATAAGTATCTACCGTTCTGCGAGTCATATTATACACGAAATTACCTACGCATCTGTCTATATCTTAGACCATCATTCTAGTACATCGGAAGCAGAATTGGGGTCAGGCGGAATACGTAAGGATTTCTTTCAACAGATTTACTTCTTACGGCTCAATTGCCAATAAAATTATTATTTGGAATTCGGAAACGACAACTGGAATCTTCGAGGATTTATCTTATAACATTGATCCTTAAGTAAGTATTCTGAAGTTATCGATTGTGGTACCTTCACAATGGAAACACAGTTCCTATTAGATGTATTTTTGTAACAAAAACATCATTACAGTTAGGTAATTTATTGAATTGACTCTGAAGAATAAGTATGCATTTTAGTTCATCTATTTACTTACCCATGTGTATTTTAAGTACATTCTGTTAGTTTATATTTATAGCATGCTTATGCTTAGTCTATAACTAAACTATGATGACCATCACAACCAACCTACACAAGTAGGTACGAAATTGGTTATGGTAATTTGTATTCCGTACAATTAATTTCCGCTTTACAAACTTAGTACAACTTTTATACCCATTATTAAACTTTACAAACATTAGTTTAAGCTACACTCAAAGCGTTAACAAATTTTGAATAGAACAAACCTAACTTAGAAACTGGACTAAACAAGAACAGGCTCGTTTGCATAGGCTTTATAAAGGATGTTAGGCACAGCTTACCACTAACTGATAGGGGTTGTTCAGTCAACGAAACTAAATAACTTTCATGAAATGAAAACATACATACATCCCAATACACGACGAACTCAGATAATTTAAAATGTGAGGCCAAAAACAGGGAAGAATGGATGGGATGCCATCCATTCTTCCCTGTTTTTGGCCTCAAGATATAAAAAAAATCTCTCTGCCACATTATCTTGAGGCCAAAAACAGGGAAGAATGGATGGGATGATTTATAGGCTAGATGAGATACCTAGATAGTTATGAGATAAGAGCGATTTTCTTCTTCTTTCTTCTTGAAAGTTTCACTAAGTAAACTATTTGCGGGATACTCTCTCTTACATCCTGTATTTTAGGCGGAAGACAGGCAGATAGACACAGTTTTAGCGACGTCCAGCTCAGTTTTAGTCTAAATTAGGCATAGCAGGCTGACTCGGTTTAGACACATGCTAAGCTTGGCTGAAGACAAATGGTTTAGTGTTTTGGCAACTGTACCTACCTAATTTGAATTTGCAAAGCTCAGCAATGAAATACTATTTCAATGCAGTTACTTCCGTTGTATATTTATCAAACCACCCGACTAATTTAACTAACCACTCAACCAACCAAAACAAAGCAAACGTTCAATAAATAATAAAAGTGGTTTATAATATATCTAGAAGTACGGATGTTCAATACTGCTTATCCGCCGCAGTGTTAATAATCAAGCAAAACCGATATAACCATACCACAAAAGTACTAAAATGTCAAGCAGTACTGAATTTACCAATAACATTGGTCGATAACTACTTAGTCCCCTAGGATACTCCATTACAGCCCAGCTGTTTCATTTCAATTGTTTAGTGAATTCATGTACTTAAAAAATACACGCGTTTTATCAAACTACTTGGACTACTATCCGCATGGTTACACCACTTATTCCTTAAAACTCTGATTCCGTCTACCCACTTTGCCTCAGTTTACATCCGCCTAGAGAATATAAATTGGGCTAATTTAAAAGCATATGAAATAAGGCTTCCGCGGTTCCCAGGGTATGCTTGTTGTATGAAGGAGTATTAGATGGCATCAAAGTATAGATGCAGCGGAAAAATCAAAATATTTAAAAAGGATTGTATGTGTGTATTGATAGTGCGTCGCAGAGCGTTTGTATGGAAAATGATGGACATACTATCTACTAGGTAGGTACTTCCATGCTGATCTGGGTGCAAAGATTGAAATGGAATATTCCAACTGCTTTTCTCCTGAGCGGGAAATCAGTAGAGAGAGTGTGTACGAATATTGCAATTTAGGTGGAAGGCTGGTCATCTATAGTAACTACCGCATTACAGTTCTATTTTTAAAAATGACCCTCAACCTGCCAGACTTCGCGAAAATACCTTACAAGCAGGACGTCGATACTTTTCCCACTCCAAAAAGGATACAGGGGTGATTTTATATGTGTGGATTTCGTAAACGATGTCATTTGTATTATTACAGTGGCTTCACATTTCCGTTTCATGGGTCGCTTCTGTAGTACAATTCTAGTCTATGAAGGCGGTATTTAGGTACCGTGACTCACCGCGCTCCTGAGACAAATTTACGCTTCTGAAACTGCACTTTGGTTGTACTGTGTGTCTCTGTTTAGTTTACAATATTAACGTATTTCGTGGTTTCAAATATAAGTTTGGAATTATGCTTTGGCTCCTAAACTAGATCTGGCGTATGCTTTTATAATAAGCTTGCTACGCCGTAGCATAGCGTAGTGAGTGGCTACGAGGGAATGATGATCTTGATGAAATGAAAGAGTACATCATCAACTGTAATTTTAAAAATCGGCCATATGCGAGTCGGACTCACGCACGAAGGGTTTTTTCTGAGCGAGACAACTATTTTGAAGAGGTACATCATTCATAACAAATGGTCCACCCAAACACAATGTATCTATTCGTAAGCTGTTTAGTGACTTTAGGTATTGCGGATCGGATCTCAAAAATAGAGTTCTTAATAATGACCTAGGCCTCATACATGGTTTGTTGTTAGCACATTCTTTAATACAAAGCTTAAATATGCTCCTTATGAATTATTATATTTTGGATTGTAAAATGCAGTATTAGTTGTAATTCTCGCGAAACGTAATATTCATGAAAATGTTTGTCTTTCAGGCACGATCGCACGATTAATTTAAAATTGATGGCGCCATCGTCGCAACTCTGTTCGCCCCTGCCTGCAGCCATAAGGAAACGACACAGAACGCAAGAGACTCTAGCTAGTGGACACGAACCTTTACGTACCGTTCTATCAGCCGTACTTAATACATTTCCACAAAGTTCGGGCTAAGTAAAGTCCGGATGACGCTGCCTTACCCTCTTGCCAAATGCATGTTTGCGGAATACGAATTTTCATTGTATTTTCCGTTTTAGGGGAAGTGTTGGCACAGCGGCAGAATATTTGAAGTGTTCGGTTGGGTACAAACTTGCGTATTTAGGTAGAGCGATAAAAGAAACTTCTAGCTCAGTAGGTATTTTCCTGCGTAAGTTTTTCGCATAGTTTTACTTTATGTAGAGCACTAGCACTGAACTTTGAATGTTTAAACGTTATTCAAAATAACCAAATGGGGTTTGGGCAGGTAGAGAAGAAAGATAGCTATTACTGGTCAGAACTGATTTTTTTTTATAATTTTATGACTTAAAAATTGACCAAAAGCGTGTCAGACACGCCCATATGTAGGGTTGCGTAGCCTTATATGTTTACTTATAACAACATAACTATCCTCAAAATTTGATTTCAAGCCTACACAAAAGCTGTATCATTTCACCTTTATTTAGTTTTTTTTGTTGAACCTCTTTTTCCTAAATATTTCGTAAACTATAAATGCTACACTTTTCAATATAGTTTTCGTTACAACTACAACTAAAGAGCTATATTTCATATTTTTTTCATAATTTTTGCATTTATAGTTTTAAAGATATGACTGGATTAAATTTGTGACAAATACTGCAACTGTTAATGCAAATATCTCGATACAGAATTTTTCCAGAGACTTTTTTTCAAAGAAGCCTCCATTTTATTTTTAAAAGACAAGTCTAACGATACCCCACTCAATATCCCTTAGTTGACTACGCAACCCTAAAAATGACATTCAATCAGGAAATTAGTATTTTTCAAGCATACCGTATATTGATCGGAAAAAATAACTAGCAATAAACAAACACTCCAAAACTTGAACAAAATTACAGACCCTTAACCGATCTGACTACCCTTCTCTTTCCAAAGCAATTGCCAAGAAAAACAAAATAGGAGAAGCGAAAGGTAGACAGGTAATCCGACCCTCTTGCGGAGTAATACGAGATTCAGGGGATGTTTGTATTCAAACCGACAGGACTGCATTTTACTATAGATAAATAACGTCACACTTCACGAGAGAAGTCAAATAGGGTCGTAAAAATTTGCTCATGAATTTGGTTATGCGGCAAAGGGTGATAAGAACTTTTTGCAGGTGGAAAATCTGGCTGACTGCATCATGAAGAAGATACGAAGACGATATCATGACCTACACATACATGAGTAAAACATTTGTTGACCATTTAGGGAAAGTTTTTCAGTTTGAAATTTCACATCTACAAGGTTTGGTTCAGTCTAGGCAATATTCATTTTGTTCTTTAATGGAAATATGAATATTCTGAAGTTCCATGCTTGGCTTCCTTTTTTGGTAATACCAAAGCAAGGCGCATATACATACAGCCTCTGCAGAGATCAAATAACGAAGAGGGAAATATTGTATCATTGTTCACTTCTACCATTCTTTCAAGGATATAGCTACATGGATACAGTCACACTCTAAAAACCCTCTGTTTTATTTCGAAGGGTATTCCAGATAGATCTGTGTATCGCTGTAGTGACGGATTCTCAACACATCGTCTAAATTGCAATACACTGATACTGATAGGTATTTATCTTAAATTCTCAACTATACGGGGTGTAAGGGACAGCGTCCCGCAAACTGACAGGGGTTGTTCAGTCAACCAAACTGAACAACTATCACCGGGATTTGTTTTCAGGAAATGAAATAATAATAATAGCTTTTTCATACGAAGTGACCGCCTCAAACCGAAAATTTGTATGGAAAAGCAATTTTCTTTTTCATTTCCTGAAGAAAAATCCTGGAGATAGGTTGTTCAGTTTCGTTGACTGAGCAACCCCTATCAGTATGCGGGACGCTGTCCCTTACACCCAGTATATTGTATAGCTCGGCTCAATATTCAGGTTCATATTTTTCTAAGTATGTATGTTTTTATTGCTTCCATCCAGTCCAGCAAAAACAATGTAGGTAGGTACCTAAGCGCCAAAAGATGCTCAATTCATGTTCATTTATACATCGAACAAAAAGTATTTCTTAGATTAGGTATATTGTTAGAAAAGGAATAGTATATATGCGAGTGCTTTAATTCCCCGAGCGTCGAAATTGCTTACTTAAAATTCACAAATAACTAAGTACATCAAGCTTACGGCTGAAACTGAATTTTAAAAACTATTTTTCAACTCACTGATTATTAGCCTTTTTCATGATTATGTATTTTAAGTTTGACCATAGACAAATGGTTTGACCTAAGTTCATCTAACCAGCCGAGAAAATCAGCCCTGCAAACAAAGAGTGAATGTTGCCAACGCAAATGATTTACATTATCAATTATTGAACCATACCAAACCAGACCGCAAATTTGAAAGTCAATTTGTTGTGTATTGAAATAAGGGTCACCTAATTTGGTTCCTGGAATTAGAACCGCACACACACGTCAGCTTGTTTTAATGCAATCATGATTTTCATAGCAATCGTGTATGAATACATTTTGTAATTGAGTACCAAGTTTTGTGATTGAATTTGTAATTTGATGTTTACAACTGTTTACAAAGTAGGTACGTCACGTCAGAAAATAAAAATAGAAAAGAAAATCAGAAAAATTTAAGACTCGTGAACAACAGTTACTATACGTGTGTAAGACTAGATGCAAGTTAGAGTTATGCTATAGGACTACTTCACAATTAATAATGATCTTTAAGAAATGGACGCCTGAATGTTAGGAATTAAAAATAAATACAGAAAAAAAAAGTTCAGGGTTAGTAAAAAAGTGGTAAAAAATACGGATTTGAAAAAGAAGGTTTCATTTGTTTTAATTTCATTTAAACTTCTTTCATCTTTTTAAATTTTTCAACAGAACAATGACTTTGTCAATGTATTGCCTTTCGTCCACCAGTGGTCCACCATAACACTTCAGCTCGCCACACTCGCCACACAAGAGTGCCCCGACCCAGTCGTTCACATCGATTGCCCTATCTGGCGCCATGTCCTGTGTAAAGAGATGGCGACCCCTATAAATCCCTATTCGATCTTGCCGAGGTCACCGAAGCCACAAATCTTTGGCACAATTGACAGGAGCACGCTGGGAGACTTGTTGGTTGAGGACAGGGGGATTGATGGATGCTCGTATGCTGCTTCGAAGTTTTATTTAAACTTATATCAGCTTTACTATGTCTAACTTAGCGGTACGCCCAACAAAGCCGCGTAGATGCATGGAAATATCTGTAAGAATGATCCTTCTTCGATTTGACTTGTTTTTTTTCTGTATTTATTTTTAATTCCTAACATTCAGGCGTCCATTTCTTAAAGATCATTATTAATTGTGAAGTAGTCCTATAGCATAACTCTAACTTGCATCTAGTCTTACACACGTATAGTAACTGTTGTTCACGAGTCTTAAATTTTTCTGATTTTCTTTTCTATTTTTATTTTCTGACGTGACGTACCTACTTAATATGCTTGACTTAAACCCAACCAAATGTAGCATAGTTACATACACAAGTTAATCGAATTCACTATGACTACCGCCTTAAGGGCGAAGTTTTGAACAGAGATTCTATCATAAGGGACTTGGGAGTATTTCATGACTCTAAATTACTATTTGATTCTCACATTGACAAGATTATAGCAAAAGCAAATAGAGCCCTGGGATTTGTTATGCGTACCTCAAGAGATTTTACCCAAGCAAAGACACAAAAAATTTTATATTGCACGTTCGTTCGAAGTAACTTGGAGTACGCATCGCAAATCTGGAGCCCTCAGTATCAGGTCTATATGAATCGTTTGGAAGCATACAAAAAAAAAATCTTCGGCATTTGTGTTATCGTCTACACCACAGTTATAAATCAAGCAATTATTTAGATTTATGCATTAAACACCATTTACTGCCCTTACAAAACTGACGTGAAATCGCGGACTTAATATTATATACTAAAAATTGCATCCAGTACATTAGATTGTCCCGATCTGCTATCTCAAATATCTATTAAACCACCCTTCGTTCTAATTCACTCATTGAAGTTCCATTTGCTTCCACTAATTATAGGCAAAACACATACATTTTGCGAGCTTGTAAAAATTTTAATACTTTATCTGATAAATACAACCTATATCTATTCAATACCACGTAACGTGCGAGACAGCCAGGCATCTTCTTAGCCAGTCTTATTTTAATGGTAACCAAGCAACATAAACATAGATATTTTTGGTCTGACATAACTTCATTTTTTTTTAAATTATTTAGTTACATATTGGACTGTTGTATAATGTATGTATCAAGTTACACCTTTGGTGCAATTGTGAGTGTTCATGTGTGTTTTTCTTATTCATTTCGGTATTATCTGTGAAGACCTGTAATTGGCTTTCTGTTTTTATTAATTTTAAGTACCGTGATGTAATAGCTGTTGGTTTTCCTAAAAAATAAAAATAAAATAAAATAAGAAAAGCTAATCTAAAAATGCTATACGAAACCGAACCGTCTGGTACAAAACTTATATTGAAGCTTAATAATTTCCCAAGTATAATATCCGCAGTTACTGTAACCGATCCTTGTTCAACTTTACAACTTGTTCCGTAATCTAAAACGGGATAACGGCTTCTGTAGTGAGAGCATCGTTTGGTAGGTATTTCCTTAATACTAAGAGTTGCGGATTCGATTCTGATTACTGGAAACCTAGATTGTTTAGTGAGAAAACAATATCGAATTAATGTTTTGTTTAGTCAGCACTGAGTATGAAAAAAACATATTGTGTTTACGAGTATTGCAGTTTATTAGACGATTGTAACTGTATTGAACTATTATTAGTATTTTTTTATGTCCTTAATTCAGTTCAGATATTATGGTTATTCATTTATTTCTAAACTAGCTTTCCACCTGCGGTTCTCCCGCGTTTATCAAGTAAGTCCCGTGGAAACTAAGCTTGGTTTAAAGTATTTCCTATTCCTATTTATATTATGTGTGCCAAGTTTCATACCGACTCCTCGTCCAGCCGCTAAAGCGTGATTTAGTTACAAACATAATTATTAAAACACTTTCGCACTTACCTATTATAATTTAAGTAAGTAGAATAGGTAAATAATATTTGTGACTTAGCCTATGTAGAAAAGTAGTAAGTACTTACTTACTTACTTACCTTATTTTTGCATTGAATTTAATTTTGCATCAATTGGACCACTTCCTACAGCTACTTTTTCTCTCATAATATTTGCCTTAAACCCAAAAGACCCTGAGGTTTTTGTATCGAACCTTTAGTTATGGAAATGCGAGTGGGCAAGCTCTGGGGAGCGAAGTATGGATCGGCTCGACTGTGACTATGAATAAATTTCTCAGACTTTATTGGATTTTAGCAAAGAGAATGTTTGGAAAAGTGTGTAATTTTACGTTTTAGAACGGTGTATTCATATTGGAGGGGCATGTTAGCGGGTCCTGCGTCTGATCTCTTTGGTCGTGTCAGTCAGTCAGTCTGTCCCATCTAGTATGAATAGAGAGTGTACTTGCGTGTTGCGCAAACACTCGAACATTAAAAGTAATCACTGCGTCTCGGCCTTCCAAATTTACTCGACCATACATTGCTTTATTTTCGGCCTCTAAAGTAATCTACTATTATACTACACCTAATTCGGGAAGTATATTAGTTCTTACTTGAAAAAAGGGAAGAAAGTACGTAAATCCAAGCGAACGAATATGCGGGCGGCAAAAATATATGTCCTTTATTTTTTTTAAATTCATAATTCAAAACTAGAAACAGGCGGATGCCAAAACACAAAAAGTTTGTATCTCGAAGCCCACAAAATGATACTGGCCACTTATATTTTTTGGCAGTATGTGCTTAGCTTCATTTGCCTCTTTTATATTTTTTAATTAAAAAATATGGCAAAATCAACATGTCCGCGCGAATTCTTTTTCGTTCTTTGATTTATTTGACTTATTTAATGTAAATTAAGTGTTTTCGATGTAATGTGTAACTGTATTTATTATGTGTTTTGTTTGTTTGTGTTCTGTTCGAATGGATGATGACACTTCAAATGTTCTTAATATATCTTCTCATGTAAGTGATATCATTCTTCATCTTACAAGGATTCTTAATTATATTTTCCTCATAGGTGTAGTATAAAGCACTATGTATAACTCGGAAGAAAATGCGATTCCCAAACTACTAATAAACTTGTGGGAATCGGTCATGTTCTCCCCTCGATAAACAATGTATTAAAACAACGCTCAAAACTTGTCAGTCGTGGCGGAACGACCTTTGTTTGGGTCGTTGACGCTTTGCCTACTCCGTACAGGCGTGATAGTATGTATGTATGTAGAAATATCTACCTGTTCTCCAACCAGTGTCAATTACTCGATAAGTAAGATAACATTTCAATTTCCTGGGGAAAAGATAAATTTTCTTCCCTTATTGACGGATCTTCGGGTTCAGCCGGGTCATCCACCGATTGATCACTTTGTCTGCGACTGATAAATAAATATAAATTGGTTTTATGAGGTTTTAGCAAGGTTTTCAGATTTTCTGATACTTTGAGAGAAGTTTCAATTAAATTGATGTACAAATAGGTTCTATCTCAAACACTCTGCTGAATATTTTGTATTTTTCTTTCGTAAACCATTCTTTGAGGTGGATTCTTTTTCTTAAATTTTTTTCACCTTAGCTTTTTCATACAATTTTTTTGTATTATACTAATTTTGAGTGACTTTTTATAACAAAGTTGTAAAGTCAAAGCACATGTCAATTAGGGCATCTTATTTCTTTTTGTAAAAGATTGTTTCAAAATTCTAAAAGAATTAATGAATACTTAGAATTTAAAAAACAGATAACAAAACAAACTGAAGATTTAATGAAAGTAATTATTCCCCAAAGAATCACTGCATTGAATAAACTCATAGAAGATATTTTGCGGGTTCAAGATGTTTCGGAACCTTTGAACATTGCTGTACCTCCAGGAAATGATGAAAGATTGAATAATATGGATCGCTGCAGTCATCACCGTCAAGCGATGAGACATCATGTAGTGTCACATCATGCTCACAGAGGAGGTAGTCTCAACAGAATATCAACAGCTTTAGACCTGACAAGGAATACACCTGTTCCAACTAACACAAAGATTAGCAACTTGATTCGTCTTGTAAAACCTCACTTAATAGAGCTTTTAGAAGATACGGACACGATCAAACTTTGGATGTGTTACATGACACCAAAATTGGAAAACGACGTTGATTTTGGGAACAAAATACAGGCGACGGTGCTGAGAAAAATAAAATCAATACAAACTGGCGCACATTTCTTGATCGATTACAGTTGTTTGTGTTTCATGAGTCGAGCTGATAAAGTTTCTAAAGTGGCAAAATATCCCCACATCAACGATTTTAGAAAAGCTGTACATGAATGTGATGAAGATGATTACATGTTTTTATGTACATGCATCCGTGACTTTCGGAACATCTACATCTCCCTATACGATATACTGGCGAAAAATATGGATGGTATTAAGTATGGACGTGTTAAACCCAGTGCAATGTGTTTTTGATATTATTTTTTATATGGAATAAAATACTTGTGAAAATGCATATTTTCTTTGTACCTATTTTATTTGTTTGTTAGTTTAATTAATATTGGCAACGATCTGCTTATCTGTCAGCATATGAACACCAGCTGGGGGACCCAAGATTTACTATGAAAAAATCGAATGCTTATTATCTTATCCAGTGGATTTTTCGAGTCTTACAGATGATTCGTCCTGGTAAAACTTCACAAATGTGAAAAGATAAATTTAACAAATATCAACTTTGTGTTCCCTGGTAGCAACCAAACCAAAACCTTCGGATCGGGAGCCCAGGAGTCGTATTTTTAACCGCTCGAATGCGCATCCGAAAGAATAACGTTCGCATGCGATTTCCATACAAATTGGCATGCGAAAGTTGCTCTTTCATCCGGTATTAACTTCACAAGACAATTGTGCTCAACATGCAAACGCGCCGACGAACCGCGTGTTTTGGCCCCATTTTTCATTTGGCGCCGAGTTTAATCGCCTTAATCCACGGATTAACTTCTTTCCCTGAATAAAATCATCGTCTGCTGAATGAGAGACGCAAAAACCAAAATGGCGCGCGTAATGCATTGCGCAAAACAAATTTGCTTTTCCCATTTTCACTCGGTTAGGGCTGCGTGTTTGGTTGGATTCTATTACAAATGTTTTTTTTTTTTAGAATTCTCGCAGTTGAATTTCGAATTCTTGTAAAGTTATTTCGGAGCTAAGCAAAGTAAAGCTTGTTAATGTTTATTCAGTTTGTAGCCAACAAGTTACAAAGTTTACGAAACTTGTAAAATTTCAATGAAAATTGACTTTGAGGAGACGAGAGGTCAATATCATTTAAAGCGAAATCAGGTTCTGTTATTTTTTTTTTTATTATTAAATTTAAACTACTGTAAACTTACTGAACGTGAATAAAAATCGAATTGCAGGACGATGGATTGTTATTTTGAAATTAATTTCAAATGGGAACCCACAAGACAAGGTATGCCTTATTTTCAGGATCAAGGTTAAAATTTGCTTCTACGACCTCTATTTTTTTTTCATAATCTACTAAATACGTCTAGGTATGTATTATAACTATCAGTTGAACGTTTCATTTCTGTACACGTGATAAAAAATATAAGTTTTCAACTGTTGCATTTTCTAATTTCGACTCTACGAACCTGCGGCTAAAACTAATAAACTTTATAAAATGTCCACCGCTTAAATACGAGGGACGTTAGAATTTAGCCTGGTTTTACTGCCGCTAGTTGCGAACTTTTATATGCCACGTCTGTTAGGATTGCTACCCCTGAAGCACTTATAGCACTTATATGTTGCCATCAGAGTAATGTACACGAATTAGTTTGATGTGGAAGGAACAGATCTGAATTTACGAGAATTGAAACATATTTCGGTGTAAATATGCTCTTAAGATAGAGTGTGTAGCAGCAAGGTTCATAAGGGAAAATGTATTTGGGAATAGGATTATTGTACCTAGCACTGTGAACCATGAGAAGTCTTAAAATAAAAGTCACTATTCCCTTACCCGGTGATGGCAGAAAAACAAACCCACCACCGTTAATGATGGCAAAAACGATTCGACAAAACGTTTTTTACACTCCGGAATTCGGAAAGAAAGAAATCGCCGACGTCTACAGAATAGTGAATGAGAATTACCATCCCCCAGCTAAGAATTTTTGCCGAAACAGGATTTAGGTCAAGCTCTATTGTACGGTTTGTGTTTTCGAAAGTTTTTTAGAGTGTTTGGAATTTTCAGGAAAAATTTAGTTGACCTATTTTGGGAGAGTGAAGCTAGAAAATTAGTTCACTGAATGAATTTGGTTCGTTGATTGTCAATAAAATAGAAGTGCTGTGTCGAAAAAAACTTAAACCGGTTGAAACTACTTTATTTCTCTACTGAGTTGCCTACCAAGCAACTTGCTGTATTCATAATTCATAATTCGTTTATTTCATTCATAACATTACAGTTCAGGACCAAAGCGTTAACATACATATTCCGTGTGTACCAGTGCCTTTCATGTTTCTAGATAAGGTCGTACTTTTGCCTACTCTGTCTCAGCCATTTGAGGCCTAAACAAGATTCAAGAGTAATTAAATAGGTACTTACTTGACATTTTTACTTGCAAATAAGAATAAGTTTGATTTGAAATTATACAACCCCAAACGGTTTTATGTTTATGTTTTTTTTCCATCTACGTAATATTTATCCTTCTACGTAATATTTCCCAATTAGAAATATTTTACGTTAAATGCGATGTTTTACAAAGGCGAGTGCGTTAATTTAGGGAAACGGAAGGGTCACCGTGTTCATACACATCCAGCTCAAGTTGACCCTTTAGGAACCATTATAGCCCTGAAACGCCTCATTTTATCCGGAACATCTAAAAGAGAGTGAGGTCAAGTGTTTTTGGCCGTTGTGGGAATTCGGCAAAGGACAACATTTTCAAGTAAAGAATCCAATTAGATACGACAGGTTGGTGTAGAAAAATATGTGCAAAGGAAGTCCGTTTGTGGCAGGTAGAAAAAGATTTGCGTTTTCAGTGAACTAGAAAAATTATGAAATTTTCTTTGATGTCATATACACTTAACTTTGTTTTGATAAGCAAATGAGTTCTACTTAAGTTTACCTTTTATTATACGGATGTATTTATTTTTAGTTTGACTCTTGTTTTTATTTCATGGCCAGGGTCGCAACTCAACTAAATAGTATGTATACCGGATAAGTTAAGCGCAAAATCTTTTTTATTTTTTTCGTAAAATCTATAAGATGTTTACCTCGTTCCCGTTTGCTTCCAATAAAGTATTTTGTTTCAAGAATTTTGGCTCGTCAAATCTCAAAAATAAAAAAATATAGAGCTAGAAATATTAAGCCCAGCTAAACCAGACTTAGGCTCGTATTTATAAAGCCATCTCAAGATTGAGAGCAATATTGAGTGCGGATTTGACAGGTCATTTTGTATTGGAATGACATTTTTGATACGAACTCAAACTCGCTGTCACTCTTGAGAGCTGATTATAAATACGGGCCTTAGCACCAAAGAAACCGATTTAGCTCTTATAGGCTTTGTAAATGTCTGCGCTTTTGTAATTGACAATCCAAGTTATAAGATAGGAGCGACACCTTCTTAAGATAAGATAAGATAAGATAAAAATTCTTTATTGCAAGTATTCATACAACACAACAGATAATATAAAGACAAGTACAACACAGGCGGCCTTATTGCTAAGGTAGCAATTTCTTCCAGGCAACCTTTGGGTGAAAGAAAAAAGCGTACCTTATCTTATTATCTTAGCTTACATCATCCCACTGCTGGGAAAAGGCCTCCCTTCTCTCATTATACTCATCTCCGAATACCTAAAAGTTCAAAATTCTTACGAACTGATAGCACACTATCATCTAATACAATAATCACAGACATCTTAAAAATTTTCCTTTAAATCATAAGAGAGAGATATTTGTGTGGTATTTATGGATAGGCTTATCAAAAAACTGTCATTAACTTATTAGATTTCTTTTGATTCAATTGAATTGATTGAATAATAAAAAAAGGTAAATAAAATAGTCTGTAGGTATATCTGCTTATTGATATTAGTCGGTCGGTACGATAGGTTCGTTAAAGAGTAAAAATAACAATGATCATTATACGTTCCCACCGAGGAGCACGAAGGGCGATCGTTATTGAGAAAAAGATCCAAAAATTGATATCGTAAAATATGTTGGATATTCATTCATAACAAATCTACATACGATATTCGAAGAGATCTCTCTGAAAAAAAGAAGAACCAATGACTCCTCTCCTATTACAATCGCTGTCTTTCATCCCTTGTGCTCGCAAGACGGTGGCGTGTTTCGTGAACAAAGGCACTAGATAACAAACAATTACTCCGCTTTCGTGTGCCCCTAATCTGGGTCTTCATTTGTGCCAGGCTGCCAGATGTATCCACCACCAGTGCGCCGTGTATTTGAGGATTTTATTCCTTGTATTTGAGCTCACTGTTTCAAGTAATTTTCGTTGAAATCATGTAGATTATGTTGAGTCAATTTTATGGGTTCCTAGTTCTAAGTAAATTGTCCTTTATTTTCAAGAATATCCGTCTCCTTTTCAATTAAAATACTTTTACAAAGAACAATAATACTTCATTAAAGAAGAAAGGATGTGATCTCTGCCTATTATGTATGTATACTTCATAGATACATCTTACTATTCTAACGATTTCAAACAAACAGTAGCTCGGACTAATAGGCAAGTGTAAAACCTTTTTGGCAACACATGACCGCCAAAATCCCAAATCGGCTTTTCGAGCTTTTGGCGGCTCCCACTGAAAAACAACGTTACTGAAGCAAATTCGATTTCATGTGTCAGCCACGACTGTTACATGCTGTTAATACA
>JARACY010006229.1:0-18106 GCA_029255725.1 Scrobipalpa atriplicella
TATCTCGAAACATTGTATTGATCCACTATACTATAACTCAATACAAATAAAATTAAAAATTACATAACTTGATAAATGAGGGTGCATGGCATACACCTACATTACTTCATCAATCACTGGTAACTAGCGCCATCTATAATTTTTTTACTGTTACAATCGTAACGAAAGATCTAATAGATGGCGTTGCTCCATTACACAAGTTCTCAAAACTCTTCACAGATGGCGCTAAATTCGCAAAAGCAGATCAAATCAAAGGTGAAAAAGTAAAGAAAAACTTACATGATTTGAACTGCTGTGCCAGGGTGGCTGTGTCGCCAGCATGGTGGTAGTCGTACAAGGAACGACCCACGAGCTCCTCGGGTTCGAAGCCCAGCGTGTTCATCAGCCTGGAACAAAACAGAATAAAATAAATATAATGCGCCTACTATTCTTATGGCATATTGTTATTGTATAAAGGGATCCTTCATTGGGGTTTTAACAATCTTAAAGTTAGGCGCCTACTTAAAGAGAATTAAAATTATAGTTTTAGTTATTTCTTTCATTATTATAATTTAAAAATATAATGTCTTCCAATTTATAAGGGATCAAAAAGCCTAAAAGTTACCCTCACAGAGTAATAAATATTTTTTTCCCTTGCTCATAATCATAAATAATTTACTTTAACAATAATGATGAAATTCTAATTATCATTCGCAAATTGAAATTGTAAAACTTCTTCTCTGAAAATACTTTGAATATAAACTAAAGCAAATTGATATGAGCAGCTTTATGTCAACTATTTAATTTTTAAATTTAATAATTAATTAATTTATCTATTCCAATCAAAAAGGGACATCACCCCTTTCTAGTATTCATTGTAAAAAAACGAAAATGAATCCTTGTAATCAAAGGTCACCTCCAAAGTGACATAGAATCCCATCATTGAGGTTATGTTTACCGGTTTCTTCATGGGTAACCTTGAATGACCTATCGCTACAGCCGACGACGCCTACTTCCTTCTCATACAAACTTTTCACTAGTATCAAATAAAGACAAAATTTTAGAATAAAAATTGTGACTATTTTGATATCTTTTTGTATATTTTTACTTACAAGAACTACTTTCGAATGTCCCGCCATTCCCTAAACTTTCAGACACAAGGGATACACAAATATACACTTCAATCACTTTCACACTTTTGTATATCACAATGATTTCCACAAAACACTGCACTCCCAGCCAATCAGTACCAATACAAATATTTTATTGCGGACTGTGTACAAAGCCGCGAAATCACATCATGTTTAACCTACAAAATACATTTGAAGGTGATATTTTTGTTGATATAAACCGGCTAAGGACGAAAGGTACGACATCGCAGGTCGATGTTTGGCGTATGTATTGTTATCTGAATTTTGCCAGGTAACATGAAGAGAACCATTCTTTTTGTCGCCATCTATCGGCGATCATCAGATTCAACGTGACACGGACGGTCATAAAAACGGTGACCTAAATTCTGAAGTCAGCTGACTGTATTAGAAAGCTGATGAAATTTGAAAAAGTTTGTCTGCTTGAGAGGCCACCTGAAATTAGCTCCTAGATTGTTTATTATCTAAGAATCAGAAGAAATTAGACCATTTTGTAAAACGCTGTAGGATAAGATTAACTTTATGATCACAAATTACAAGGACGCCTAGTACTCAGGTTATCTATTTTACATCCGCATTTGTATTATTCTATTGGTTTTAGTAATGATATCATTTTATATCATACAAAAAACAAAACATATTTGTCTTTCTGGTCTGGAGCCATATTTTTGAATCGCTCGAACTCCAATGCGCATACGAAAGAGTAACTTTTGCATGCGATTTTCATACAATTTATCATGCGAATGTTAGATTTTCGTATGCGAATTCGATTCGAGTCATTCAAAAATACGGCTCCTGATCTTGTGTTCATTTGTACTTCTTGTCTATTTCTTCCTGGATGTCATTTTATTATACTAGTGTAGATATTCTAGAATAGACTTACCCTTCATCAGTATAAGTGAACTTCATATCGAGACTGTGCTTGGAGAGGAAGGTCTTGCTATCCAGAGGTATCTCGATGTTAGACGGGTGCGGTATAGGGCGGCCCACTGCCACCAACGCCCCGGTTTTGGATTTTTTGTCCTCTTCTTCTTTTTGGTCGTTATTGTTGCTCTCTGTCTGTTTGTCGGGAGTCAGCATGTGGCCCGTCACGTGGATCACCTGAAGAAAAAAAAACAAGATTTGTTTTAAACAGATTATGATAAGTAAAATGAGTAAACTTCATGTCCGTAAATTTTTGTCATCTATAGAGGGTTTCCTATACTGTGTAGGTTATATTATAAAAATAAACAAATAATATACATAAATTCCATGTTTCTAAGATAAACACGCACACACACACACACACACACACACACACACACACACACACAAAATCACGCCTCCATCCCTAATGAGGTAGGCAAAGCAAAAACGACCCAAACAAAAGTCGCTCCGCCACGTCCGACAAGTTTTGAGGGTTATTATTATTAGTAATAAAACTTACTACAGATGATTATGTATATTGCTATAGTGACGGGTTGTCAGCCAAAATGGTCTAAATTGCAATACAGTGAAACCCTCGAATCCCTTGGCTGGTTTTTACAGCATGCCCGGGCGGAGATGCAGCTGGCACATTCTATGTTTTTCTATCACTCCCAGTCCAGCATGGAAGGATAAACAAATGAAATAAATCCGGCTAACCAGTGTTAAGGATGTCAAGGTTTACTAGTTATAGTTATACTTATCAAATATTTGATAAGTTTTAATATGAATAATGAATTCAGCAGTTGACGCATTCTTTTCAATACAATAACGTGGTTTATGTGGTTAATAGTTTTTGGATATTTCATGTTTAAATAATATTTAAAACCGCAGACATTTGTCTAGCACGTTTTGCACAAAGCAGGCTTTAAGATCACTGAATTATAGAAGTCAAAAGATGATTAGCTACTTATATTGTTAGTAAGATTGCACTTTAAACGAAGATGGATCGTCTGACGCGCAATAATACTATTTACTTGGATGGCGTTCATCTGAGAAGAATGCGAGAAGAACGGTTAATTCTATATAATCTCTCATTTAAAAAAAAAACTTTAAGTGCACGTTCCTGCCCTTGCAAGTATTTGAACGTATAACTAAGGAATCATTGATATAGTCGTGATTCTTACCTTATACGAAGCAGACTTTAAGTGCACGCTTCTGCCCTTGCTAGTTAAGGTGCATTTCAAGCGGAGTAGCAACTCCTGACGCCCAGAGCCGTTTGAGCGCAAGGAGTCACGGATCTCGTCGTGGTTCTTACCTTATACGAAGCAGACTTTAAGTGCACGCTTCTGCCCTTGCTAGTTAAGGTGCATTTCAAGCGGAGTAGCAGCTCCCGACGCCCAGAGCCGTTTGAGCGCAAGGAGTCACGGATCTCGTCGTGGTCACACGGGTGGCTGAACTCGAATACACTTTGGCCCATTATCTCCATCTGAAATGTACAAAGAAAAATCTTCTTTAGTTTATTTCTATTCAAGAAAGATTTCTACGCCGCGGTTTGACCCGTGGGGATAGGATATTTTCACACACTAAAAGTATGCATTATTCAGTTTCAAAGTCAATTCGAATACCAAATTTCATCCAATTCGTGATAGCAGTCGCTTGGTAAAAGCGCTGAAATTTCATCAATTTTAAAATGATCTAAAGAAACAAAAATATGGGCTCCCAGCGATAAAAAACATCCATTTTTATTATTAGGTAGATTTATTAAAGATATTTTTATTTAAAGAACTCCTTTCTAAATACCTGCCATTATATTTCCGGTTTTATAGAAAACATTCTATATTGCTCAAAGTCAAATCTTAGAAGTCTTAAGGTTCTGAACATTCACCACTTAGCAAACATAAAACCAGACCTTTACGAATGGCTGGAATGAAAGGATATAGATTACTTCGTACATATCAAAATGGTAAGGTTTCTAGTCCATTCCAGTCTATGTTTTATCTCTCGCACAACTTTTCATTCTAGCAAGGAAGTTACATTAGTCATACGATTGTAAGATATTGAAATTGAAAATTCATGACTATGAAAAACAAACTGGAAAAATACATCTATCTGTCAGCCATCATGTTTTAACAACTTCGTGATATTTCGTGTCAATAACTATTTAATCGAGCCAACAACATAATTCTCGTAAACTAAGTGACAGAGAATCAAAGTTTAATAGTTTGTCCTATTAGATGCGTCACAGCAGAGCAATCGTGCCCTAGATGCGCTTGCGTCGTTGCGGCATGCATAATAATATGGTGGTGATGTTTTGTGATGCAGTGAGAAGACTTTTTGACCCATTTTTGGACCAACTAGGCGAATATTTCTAGGTTATTCTGTATCTAGAGCGGAAACTATTTTTTTTAGTCACAAACTAAAACTTGCTAGAACAAAATTTGGCTAAAACTATAGTTATTTTTAAGTTAATTTCCTTGCCTTCTGATTTTGATACTGAATTCGATGATAAAGAAAGATGACGTTAACGTCTTGTCCCACCTCAAAACTACTTTACACATTGTTATTATTGTTACCTCATCCATCTAGCTAGGTACACAGGGGCGTGCAGTCCATATAGGCAAAAAGGCACTGCCTACCCTACAATTTTCACTAACTCACGTTACTTCACTACTTACAAATAAAACTTTAATTTTTTCCAAATTCGTAAAACGGAACGTAACGTTACCTAACCTGAGCTTATCATCTAAGCGCGCCAATTTAAATTTCGCGCCGCCGCTGCTATCATGTCTCTTTCAAATGGAGAAGCCATCGTTTTGCCAAGGGTGCCAACATAACAAAACGACATACCGTAGGTGTGAGACTCTACACACACATAGGTAGCAAATTATTCACTTGTGTGCGTGTATTTGTAGTTGTGTGTGCGGCCCAAAAACAGTCGGACCAGTGGTCAAATTTTATGACCAGATCCTAAATAATTGGTATAAAATAGATAATAATTTTCATTAATTAATTTGAATGAATAAAATAAATACAATGATTACAATGAAAACATGTTTGATGTTTCCGATACTTGCTAATATTTCTAAAAAACAATGAAATAATACATTTTTTAATATTTAGAATATAACGATTTTTCCAGTATTATGGAGAATAAAATGTTTTCTTAATCGCTTTTATGTACCTACTTGAATATAAATTGACCACGAAATCAAATATTATCATATTTACTGTCAAGATATTTTTAAATGAGTTGAAAGAAAAAATGTTACATCGGTATTTAAACAAATATAAATTAGCATAATTCGGCACACTCTGGCAACTTTCGACCGCTTGCCGGCAAAAAACCTTGCGCCCAAATTGCAAATTAAAAAGTTAATGCGGTGCGCGGGGTGTCGGCGGGGCTTATAATCCGACTGAAATATGTAACTTAAGTTTTGGGTACTTTCTCTACTGTAATTAGATGCATTATCTATTGATAGTATTTTATTTGCAATTTTCGTTAATTCGCTTTTGAGTGACTCCATCCATTGTTTTTTCTTGCTTGATGTGTGAAGCGATCGCGTCGCGGAAAGTAATTTAAAGTTTTTGCCGTGTTAAACATCCTTTTGGTTTGAATTATTTGTGCCGAACAAGTTTAAATAGTTATTGTGCTTCGAATTGCTAGTATTTGTGCTTCGAATTGCTGTGTAAAATGTGTTTTACTAGCAGCTACAACTGTGAGCGCTGTGTTGATGTTGTGTGTTTACAAAAAGTTAAAGGCGCGAATTTTAACAAGTTTTCTTTCACCGAAAAGGTCGAAATTGTGTCCACTAAAGGCAGGTGTGTATTTCTTATATTTTTGTTTCTGTGGTCTTAATTTATAACTACAGCGATAAACGTAACGTAACGTAACCAACCTTGCGTCTAGGAACTAAAATGCGTTATTAATAAGCATTTTGTTCATACTGCCTACCCTGTTGAAAAAACCTGTGCACGCCACTGTAGGTACATATACATATACATCATTATTAATCGTGATAAACAAGCTAATCCAATGAACAGACCAACTGACAAATTGTTACGCGATAGGATTTTATTGACAAGAAAAACTACAAGGTTGATCGAGATCCGAGTGTAACGACCTCGCTCGGAATAAACTGAATGAACTAAAATTTCCATCGACTTATATCAAGTATTTTTTTGCGTTATGTAATTTTTGTAGGTTCTAGATTAGGCCAGAGGAGACAGAGAGGGAGAGACAATGATACGAGCTCACCCAAAGTTTCAAAGGAACAGGATGGTCTCAAATTCCCAACCAGTAAGCTTCATGACGCAGGACTCCGTGTGAGGGAGAAGTTACATTAGCTATCATATATGATTTTACACACCTCTGCATTATTATATCAACATAATGTATCAAGGAACTTGCGTTTAAAGCAAGAAAATAATCCCAAGGGATTTAAAGTTGTATGGAAATCCTTAATAGCCCAAGGGTTATTATGTGATTTGAATTTGGAATGTCATGTGAACTACTAAGAAAATAATTTTCAGAAAAAAAAAATATGGCTGTGTGTGTATTAAAACTGTTGCCACACTCGCCTTCTGCGCCTCCCGGCGAGTGTAAAAAGGCTGTATGACTAGTTATCTGTATGTGCTCTTTGCTTTGTATAAAAAAAAGAAACTAAAAAAAAGAAAACGCGGTTTGATTTTGCAAAAGTTTTTCTCTCATTGATTATTACTTCCATTTCGTAAATTGTCGAGTGAAATTAATATTTTGACTCCAGAAGACATTGTGACTAGTATTTTATCGTATTTTGTTATTTATGTTGAATATGTTAAATACGATCAATTCGTTTTTTGGAAAAATACGTAGGTAGTGGATTGTGAACGTGAAGTGTAGTTCAGTGAGTGTGAATTGACTTTCGGATCTGTTGCTTCTGGTATGTTTTCAATATTTATTTATGTATCAATATTACATGATTAGGTATATTTCTGAGCTTTATTATCTTACAGACGCCTGCCACCGTCTAAGTAATCTGTGCAGTAGGTGTGTAAAATATAGTATGCTCCTCGGGAATAAATGTGTCTTCGCCTTGGGCAGACTTGAATCCCTCGCTACATTCAGGATTCTTGTCATAATTCCCTCGCTTCGCTCAGGAATTAAAGATTTAATTCCCTCGCTGCGCTCGGGAATTAATCCTAGAATCCTTCATTCCGCTCAGGATTCAATATGCTGCCCGTGACGTTAGACACTGCTTTATTCCCTCGTTGCCTAATATACTATTAATATTTAGTATTTGTTTTTTTAATAAACGCATTATTCTTCTCATCAATCGTATTCATCAAATAAATGTACTAAAACCATGAATTTGTGTATCTAACTGCCAAGCACTGCGATATTTCTTGGAAAACACAAAAAATGCGTACCAAGAACACGCATTTTACGAAGAAAAAGAAAAACATCATACAGCAGTTTAGTATTCATTCAGATCGATACATGTTATTCAGTAACGTCATAAATGTATTCGACGTTTTGCTATGGAATGGACATAAATCATTCAATAGATTCACGTTTACTGCCACCAAACCAAATAAAAAGGAACATATCAAAGTCCATTTTACACGACAACACGACGCTAGACTCAGAGTCGAATACATACATATATTGCTGCGACAGCACCTGCACGAAGCTATCTAAAGCCTTCTTGTAAGACAGCTCTGAGGATATCTCTTCCAGGCTCTTCGAGTCTTCGAATCTTGTTGTCTATGGCTCTAAAGCTCAGCCTCATATCATAAAACTCAAACTGCTTACCTGAGAGACGCCCAGATGGTCAGCGATGTTCTCGCTGCAGTAGACGATGTCCCCTTGCTGCGACAGCACCAGGACGAAGCCATCTAAAGCCTTCATGTAAGACAGCTCCGAGGATATCTCCTCTAGGCCTTTCGGGTCGGCGATCTTCGGCGCCTCTGTCTCCGTGTTCGGTACTGGAATAGAAATTGATTTGACCATCAGAAGAAATCCTTGTATGACAATTTACCAAAAAATACATAATTTGAGCAAAGGATGTTGCATTTCTAATTCCAATTACAATCTCAGAATGACAGGACTATTTTAAATTAGTATTAGATTTTGAACGGGATTATTACCGCGATTATGTTTATTGTTACCTCGATATTTAAAATCAAATTGTAGTAAACAACCGCGAAAGTCTCAAAACTTATAGTTTAACATAATATGTTCGCCAGAAACCGCAAAACTTTAAAGCTGCTCTACAAGGCAGAAATACGATAATTTGTTGCAGATAATGTTTTTACATCGGCTAGTCATACTCATACCTAGAAATGAAACACCAACTCCAATTTCTAAAAATAAAAATCTTAGCTCGAAATAGTGATGTAAGTATTTATGTAAATTACCAATAAATGAAACCATTGTCTTTAGCGTAACTATTTCTTAGTATCGCAAAGAAAGAATTGCAGAAATATCACATGACATGAGAATTATTTATTACTCATTTTCCGGTAAAACTGGAAGTAATTATTTTATTTACAGTCTTTCCGGGAACCTAATTACATATGTCGAGTTCTAAATCTTCCGATAGTAGTTTGTGTATTTTAAAATCAAAATCTGCACAAAAGCGAAAGATTTTAATTTAGTATTACAAGTCATTCTGATCACTGTACAAGCCATTCGTCTTATTAGTAAACGATAATCTTAAGATAAGAATAGTCTATATGTATATAATAACTATAAGCTATAAGTAAGTTATAGATGCAAATAATCCCTTAATTTGCAATGTCTAGAACCCCATCCAACCATTCCTATTTTTTTTTTAACATAAACATAAGACAAGATACACAAAACAACAGAAGTATGAAATTAAAATCCAGACAGTGAAGATAAAGACCTCTCTATCACTCAAGTGCAAAAGAACGAGACGTATAGTGTTTACAGTGACAAAAGCCCGTCGCGTCGTCTGCATATACCCTAATGTGCAGGGATGGACTTACCAGGATACATACATAATGAGCCCATGACGCCAGTGACGTCTATGCGGTTTCTTATCATAATTTATGGAACATGGCTCCATGGTGCGACTTGGCGTGTGCCATATTGATGAGTTTGTGGTACTTAACGAGGAAATTGAACTAAAGCGAACTGACCTATGGAGAGAATGCGATTTTGACTGGTGTTAGTACATCGGTATATCAGCTGGAATTATCTGGATTTCAGGAGGCTTTTTAAGCTACTATACTTATTTACATGAAGTGGTTGTTAAGAAAGACAATTTAGTTTAGAGTCTATTTGGCAGATCGAACATTCAACTTGTGGAAAATTCCCTGTGACCAACTTTGAGGCTTCTGAATTGAACTTCTATGGGAAATTCTATCTTAGCCATCTCTAACCTAGAATATAGTTAAGTAATCCCATCGCAAATAAAGCACCCTTTTCTTATTTTTTGCATCGCAAAGTATTATTCCCATTTCCCAGTATATTTTTATGAAGAGTTCAAAATGCTACTTTTGTAAAAATACTAAGCTTTGACGTCACTATCACTACCAAGGCTTCATACCTAAATAGCAATAAATCAGCTGATAATAAGATAATTAAGTACGCACAGCTATCTTTATCTTCCTTTAACAATGTATAATGAATATTACTAGTGTTAATGTTAAATTCAAGTACCATTCCATGTGCAATTCACGATATGGCTGTCGTTACTCAGTTTATCAGATAATTTCAATACAAATACTTCTAATCCTAAATAAGCTCCAAGTGTAAATATAGAGCGAACTAGAAAAACATCGCAACAGCCAGAACTTGCTAAAACGATCTATGTTCTCTTTACCATAAGAGTCATTTTGCATTGTGCTAAAATCAAGTGGTACTTTAGCAAATAAAACATTCATAAAATTTTACAACTTTACTATGTTTTAAATTAAAACACGGTTAATTTGCGTAACACCGGTATGTATTTAGGCTCAATTTTATTGCAAGGCCGCTTTGATCAAAAGACGACAATGGTGCTAATTCAGGACGCACTATTACTAATTCTAATTCTTAGTAGCGCTGTCACTTTCTTAAATTTGACATTAGAACAGGATAGCAAACAAACACGTGACTTTGACATTCCTAATTTGACGTACGGCGCTTTAAATAAGGAATGACCATAGAGCGTGCTCACTAATTTTACGTAATTTAAGCAGTCTTATGTCAGATTAGGAATGTCGAATGTCATGTATTTATTTGCTATCCTGTTCTTATTTCAAATATAAGAAAGTGACAGCGCTACTAAGAATTAGAATTAGTAACTGGACGGCGTGAATCGAGGCCAATAGGCACCTTTCTAATTAACTAAAGAAGCATATTTTAGTAACGTTAAATTATTGGGTTATTAAAGTGTGACGTCTTACATGAATATAATGTTTCTAACCAGTTCTGTAGATACCTGTTAGTTATCGTCCAGTTCTTATTGATCTGACCTTTATACTTTGGCGTATTATATTATCGCCTTAACCTAGTAAAGAATACTTTGTAAAGACTCAACAGGTGGTAGAGTCATTATTTACAGCGAATGATCCTAGTCCTTTGAGTTTGACTTATCAAAATCTGGCAAAGAATACTCACGCAAAGACACGACATCTCTGACACGTAGGTAAGAGATCGCTAGCCGCATCACAGATGCTTTGTCCAGCTGTTCCACCTCCTCCCTCCTGGCTGGCAGAGCTTCAGTCAGCTCAGAGAAGATCTGCAGCTCCTTGGTGCGCCTACAACGCGCTGCAACGCGGGACTTCTCCTTCCGCTTCTCATTATTCCTGAGGGCAAAAGAGAGTTTGGCGTTAAAATTAAAAGAACTTACAGAGATCTCTTCGATTGTTCGAGAATCTTTTCGTGTGTTTTTGTATCGAATGCTTAAAATTGTTTGTTTTCGATGCAGTTTTGGGGTAAAATAAGATTTTTATAGTCTTACTCTTTAACGTCTCACTTTTAAATTAAAAGAAATAAAAAAGAGCAATAATTAAACAGAAACCTTTTAAGGCATAATCGTTATATTTTTTTCTTAATCTTTCATTGTTATTTAATAAAATACATTGCTTTATTAAAATAATAATTAAAATAAATAGCATTCATATACGTAGTACACCAGGGAGTTTTAGGGAATCCTTGTCCTTGGAGAATGTTAAACTGTTTATCAGAGGACTGAACAAGAATGATGACGTCACAAAGATTCATCTCACTATTAGAGTACAAGACGTTGTTCAAAAGTAGGTACCTTTTCGAGACACCACACAGATTATTCTTGGTCTCCCCATGGCCTGGTACACCAGGTATACACATTTTTGCACTTTTCACACTTTTACACAATATTTTTTTATAAAACTTTAGAACAATATCTAAGACAAGTCAATTCAACACAAAACCATTAAGTGGAATAGCGGCAATTAGAGAATCTTAGCCCCATTAATTTGTAATTAATAAGTACATCGCTGCTCCAAATAGGATACTTAACAAATGCGTCACAAAAATGCATTTGGTAACTAACTAATCTAATGAATTCTTGTTGTCGTTTGGCAGGTTCTTAACGAGCAAGTAGTCTAGTCAGTGTTACCACTATAAAATATGTAATCATAAGTTGACAACATAAAAAATAATTTTAGGAAGAATGTTACTTGTTTCATTTATACTTTACACAATTTGAACAAAAATTAGACACCAAAAAATTTATCTCAGATGTTTCAAAAATATTAGACTTTATTCTATGGCAGTTTTTTTTACTGTGCAGTAATGTATGAACAATGTATCAATGTATGTCATAGCAACTAATAAAATATTCCATTAGTGTAGTTGTCATTGGCTCTATCGTTCAAACACTTGTCAATAGTTCGTTCGTTGATTATATTCGTCGATTCCCTAAAATAATTTGAGTATGATAATAGTATAGTTATATAGTAAACATATATGAGCTTATAAATGTGACTGGTTCAAAGAATCTATTACTCATCTTCCTAGCCTTATTCCCAAATTTCTTGGGGTCGGCTACCAAATCTAGGGAATTGAACGAGGGTACTGGTTTTTAGACAGAGTGACTGCCATCTGACCTCACTATCTTTATAAAATAAACACTACTTAGAAAAAAAACGGTGTGATTAATATGTTATTGATAGTAGTTTGATCGTAGATCGTAGTTTAGGAATTTTATGTGGCATTTGTAAGAGAGACTTTATAATTTTACTTTCTTATGCATGAAAGTACTAGTATCTCCCTATGACATTATCAACAAGTAGTTCTAAGAATGAATCATAATGTTCCTTCATTTAGTTTGTAATCTGCAGACTTCACGTCTTTTGATAAGAGATATTTATCACAACAAGTGGCATTTAGTAAAATGATAGGAAGTGGTTTTTAGTCTCAATATTAATATTTTTGAGTGCGTCCTCTATTGTCATGTAAGAGTACTTATTTTGGAAGACTGGATTTACAAACAGATAAAGAGAATCTACAAGCAACCAATCTGTATATAGCTACCGCTTTCGTTGATAAATGGCCTGTCCATACGAATTTGAGCATTGCATCCTTCTATGTCTAGGGTGAAGAATAATAGGTAGTTCTATGGTTTAAATTTGAGAGCGGAGGTTGGTGTTTGACATCAAGAACGTTTTGCTTTATTGCTTACTCTGTATCTTTAGCTTGTTGAAAATTGAATTTCTCTGACCAATTGCCGAGGTCTCCATTGACGCCAGAAATTACAACGCGGCTCACGTCCCGAGGCAACTGCGTCATTTGTAACTCCCGCCTCGATTATAGTTTCACATGTCGTTTGTCACCCATTGTAATGTCTTCAAAGTATGCGTGTTAATAGTCTAGTGGTTAGGGCGTTTGGATTCCATTCGGAAGTCATTGATTCGATTGGTGGTGGGTTTTTTCGACTACAAAAATAGCCTCCCCAAGGCTGGAACCCCACCAAGAAAGTAGTCCTAGCTAGAGGTAGACCAAAAAAGAGATGGCGGGAACTTGAAAGGAGCTGGTCAGAAACAGCCAAAAACAGGGAAGTTTGGATAAAGATAGGGGGAGGCTAGGTATTTGTCCAGCTGAGATAGTATTGGCACGTATAATAATACTAGTATAGGTAATACTATATTATCCTTACATCCACTTGCTCGACAGATGATCGCTTTTCGTCGTTTTATCAGTTAGTGCATTAAAAAATGAAATCATAATTGACATTCAAAATCAGCCGCTCACACCGTGTTCATTGATCATTGATCGTTTAATAAGAACATTGTCCAATAAAATGCTTGGTGTAACTTTTTAATTTACAATTATGGCTGCAAGCATGGTTTACATCTGACGATCTGGATTAACAAAATAAAAGCAAATCCACAAAGTGTAACTAGTTAGTGCATTTTGTTTGACCAAAAACATTTGATAAAATCTAAGTTCTTCAATGACCTTCACGTCTAATCTTAAGATACACAAGACCAATAAAAATCACCAACTCGTTTGATAAGGGCATAACCAGTGCACTATCAGTACTTCTGAGTGAAGTGGCCAGCCAAGTCTGCAAGACGGAAGTACTTATCGCTCGTTGCAGTCGCAAGTCGCAGACGCAAGTGGCTTGCAAAGATGGTCGCTTATTTATATCTTCCTGGACACATAAAGACACATAAATACGATGTTAGCGATAGCGACCGAAGGAAACTTTGAGGGTAAGTATATTTGGCCCTTCGGTTGTTGTTTGAGGATAAACAAAACATGGAATGAAATGATCTGCAAACCTTTTTATGGGCATCGCTGAGTCACAGTCACAGGTCAAAAACCTTAAAGCAAGTAAATACCTACTATATCTCAGAAAAACGGTGTAACATTCACAGTGTAGTAAATACTACGTGTAAAAAATTAACTATGATTGAATTTTAAGGTGTGAATGTGAAGTGAAACCTGAAAACCATGAAGCTGAAGAACTTTTCCCGCGGAACAACGTCGAAATATGAATAAAAAATGCTCCCATACAAATGGCATCAGCGGCTAAACTCATTCATGTTGTAGGGGTTCAATATTTTTATTCATGTTCCTTGGGGAAAGTTGTTCAGTTTCATGGTAAGTTCATAACCTGAAATTTGGTCAGTTTAGTTTTTTACACCCAGTATTTTAAATAATGTATTGTTTAGATCAGTCAGACAATCATCACTATCTGATAGAGCTCAATACAGATTAACCTTCTGAATTTATTATAGCTAACATAACATAACCAATAAAATTTGGTATCATTGACTACTTGTTTGTTTATATACTACATAACACACGCAGTGAGATTCTATTCTAGTCCTTACGGAGAAGAAAATAAGAACTAAGCAATGTGTACGTTTAGAGCGAGTCTTCATAATAATCATGGTGTACGTTTAAAGCCAGTCTTCATAATAAATTATACAAGTCCTTGGCAACAAGAGAAAAACAAGGAGGCAGCTAAATATGATAAAGTAATTAAATCATTAACCTGATTTACTAAAATTAGGGAGCGCTTTCCAATTTTATTCAGTATTTTTTTTTTCTTTTGGCCGTGGAAAAAAGTATGAGATATAACAATTTATCAGTAAAAATATTTTTTTCCGAGAAGAATAATTATGTTATCCGAATACTTCAAGTAAACACACGATATTATTTATGCGGATAACATATGTTTCGCAGAATCAAAAACAGCTTTGAATAATTTATAAAACCATGCAAGTTTAAAATTTTTATACCAACCTAAGGTATTCAGAATTTATCAATTCAAGAGTGTATAGGTATAAGTAAACAGGAAATTAATACTAATAAAAACAAACAAAGTCAAAACAAAGTTTAGAATCATGAATACCGCCAATATAATTTTCCGTACCGCTGTTTACACTCGCGACTAAAAGATTTTTACCGTCGGCGTAAGGTATTTTCCCGCGGTTAAATTAGCTGATGTTACTCCACCGTGACTTCAGGTTTGAAAGATTTTTTTTTTAATCACACAGTAGTTTTCTAGTTTGGCAACAAACATACGAAGTGTTCCTCTGCATAATATTAGCTGTAGACAAATCCAATGACCCTAAACAGTAGATTAACAAGTAAATAAAGCGGATAACACGAACAAGTTTCCATATTTCGGCGCACACGCACGATATGGCCGGACGTACGGTCAACAACACGCCGAACTTGATACTTTATACTTCATACAGCTCTTATTTCAAACACTATAGGCCTAAAAGTGTATAACCTGACTTGCACTGGACTGTACAGAGCGGGACGCACTGAGGAAAAATTCTATTCGAGATATAAACGCTACAAAAACTACAGTTTAATTTGAATATTAATGAAAGAGTAAATTGAGTGTACATTCTTATACAGAAGCTACTGGATGATTGCTACAGATACAGTAATAGAGATATAACGAGTTTTAAAACTATAATGTAGGCTTTTAATAAGGTTAAACGGTTCGTTAATATGAACATTTGAATATTTATTTTGATAAAAGTGTTAAATCCATTAGATGGAAGACTTGCATTTCGTTTTTAAAAGATTTCTTGTTTTGCTGTATTTGATGACAAAATGGAATCTAGTCTATAGAATAAATATTCTGTCCCTTAGCATTTTCAATATTATTATCAGTCTAGAATTGGCAGGTATGATTTTAATATTAGCTTTAGCAAAAGGCATCCAAAATCGAGCCATGTCTCTTATTTAAGGTCATTCATTTGTCATCTCAGGCCGGTTCTATAACTTACTTACCGTTGAACACACATTTAACACAATTCTCCACCCACAGGTGGGAATATGATGTAATATTACACAAAAGCTTTCCCTCACAAGTGGTAAAGTAAATTGTTTGAAATATAAACTTTCTAAAACTGTGCTAACAAGAGATCTTCCACAAATGAGCTTTAATTCCACATTATTTGCAAAATTAGTAACTTGAGAAAAACGTTATCATTTCAAGTTGAATTTACTTGAGAAGAATATAGTTAAAAATTATTGTATACATACTCCCGATCTAACTCAATGCAGGTACAGTTTGAAGTAGTTTTAGTTTATACTCCGTATTTTTAACGTTGCGTTATCGATACAAACTTATTTTGCGGTCCATAAACTACTTTTTCTTTACAATTTTAAAGAAAGTCAACCGCAAAACATATGTTTGTAAGAAGGTTATTGTCTGCGGTTCCGAAATTTGAACCTCTGCTAAGTTGCAAGGAAATAGCTGTTTATGAGCCGGAAAAAAAAAATTGGTATCGATAACGCAACGTTAAAAAATACAAGAATTTTCTTATACTAAAAATAGAGTGCCGGCCGGTCGATGGCAGCATGCATGTTTGAAACTAAAAGTTGAAGCGTATTTAGGTCAATGTCAATATACGTACTTATAGGAATTATTGCTTAGGTCCAGTTCTTTGTTCTTTTCAACGTTTCTAGTTGCTGTGCTACTGCGTAGTTTTATCGATTAGAAAAGTAAGTCAATAGGGTCATGATAATCGATATTACGGAGTCTGTATTTTGAAAGATACTAAAAATAGTGATGCCACAAAAGTCTGACAAATTATCTAAACTAAACTGTAAGGCACTGTTTTAGTTTCAGTTATTCCAAAGATAAGGCATTTTTTGTGGCAAGGAATTGTCCACTGAAATACCATTTCACAACTAATTTTAAATTTTGGAGGCTCATTCATTAAAGAACTGTGTTTTGCTGTTAGGCACGTGCTTTTCAAAAACCTCGGGTCCCGTTACTATCTGACACAGTCATTATGTTCGATCAGAATAGCATTTACTTGATTTTTTCATGTCCCAATTTTTACGTATAACTAGTCTTAGCCTATAACTTTTTTCGGACATTAGTGCCCTGGCAACATGCGCTTGCGCCTGTATATCTATGAAATGACGTCCAGCAGACAATTGGCGATGATTGCGAATATCAAATGTGTCCCCAGTTCACCAATTGAGGACATGGTGACGCTCGTCTGTCGCGCCTTTGTCACTCATAATAAGCAAATGGTACTGAACTGAGAGTTGGGAGAGATAGAAATGGTCAAAAAATGTGCCAGTTCTTTTCTCTCGGGGAAGAGAAAGAGACCCGTGGGTTTTGGTGTATTGCAATTTAGACAAACCGTCTCTCTCTCCGAAATAGTTCTACAATAATAATCGAACAATAATAGCGGTTCGAATATTAAGACTTCAATTTTCCCCAAAGCTTATTTAGGCAGCCACCACAGCATATATCGATTTATGGTAGAATGTATCAGCTCAGCTGCAGTCTAGTCGGGGTGAGCTCTACTTAATTGATCGATGTCGATTGATATATATCGATGATTGATCAAATTGTGTGTGGTGGCAGTGGCAGCCAAAAGACAGTGACTCTTATGCTTATCCTCCCTCGCATACAACAAACATGTGAATTCTAACTAAATGTTACTTAACAAATTTAGATATTAAACAATATTGATTTTAAATTTAAATTGGTTCAACAATTGAACTTTGGCTATTTAATACCTTCTCATACAGGACATCCAGGTCAAGTCTGTTGTTCAAAATACATACATACATATTAAAATCACGCCTTTATCCCTAATGGGGTAGGCAGAGCGTAAACGACCTATGTACTTTTTATCCAAGTGAAATTACAGACTCATAAATCTAATAAATCGAATGTCAATGAAATGATAAATCATAAGTTTTATATCGTACTTAACAAAGAGTTTAAATAATTTTTTAATCATCTTAGTTATTTTATTTCATGTAGTTAATTTTATGTAGTTAAACAAAGGTCATTTATTTAAACTCACGTACTTACATGGTGCTATTATGCGATGGGTCAATTTACACGGAGGTTATCTGCGTCACAAGACCGTCTTTAGAGCCAAGATAACAGTTTATGTGTAATAAAATAAATAACAAACTAATTCACTACACTTTGCATGCCAGACGCAGTCTCAGAAAAATACACAGTGTATTTTCCACAGTAGATCGAAGGAACAGTAAAATGTCTTGCAAATGAAACTAATTCACTACCACCATAGACAAAAGACAAAAGTAATACCACTTTGAATGCCAGAAAAAAAAAACAGTGTTTAGATCG
>JARACY010006230.1:0-18100 GCA_029255725.1 Scrobipalpa atriplicella
TTGCGTTGGCAAGCGCAGCCTGCCAGCCTGTCGATGTCGCAGTCGAGATTTATCGCCTAAGCCCTGCCCGGATATGGCTAGGGTTGCACATACAACATTTGTGTTTATTAGTTTTACAATTACAACATTTAACCACCTTAAAAGTTGTGTAGGTACCTACGTGTAAATAACGGTAATACTTCATAATTTCTAAATAGCGGGACGATAAATATCATATTACCTACCTATGGATCAATGTTTTTATCAGACGTGGCAAAAAAGATTTTTTTCTAAGCATTTTACGCTCTGCCTTCCCGGTATAAGATAAAGACGTGACTTTATGTATGTATGTATAAAATAAACATTAATTATTCTAACAATAAAATTAATAACTCGTCGTTTTCAGCTCTATAGTAGGTACTTAATTTACAGTCATGCCAATCAAGTGCCGAATTAGGGAACCTGTAAACGAAGTTGGTACAGCAAGTAAATAAAATAGCAGTTCATTAGCAAGTTGGATGCGAAAGTTAATAACTAATGTATAAGCACATACGAGTGAAATACGTGGAAGCCCTGCGTGTGGGGCGCGCCGTGCAAGCACCCAGAGCTCGTTTCAAGCAAGACGATCGACTCCAATTTTTCTTTTCCTTTCGTGACGTAATGGACGACAAAAGTCTGCAGTAAAGTCCAGCCAGCTCGACTGACAATTCTAGAATTTCAGGACTCGAGTGTTTGTTCGGGTTTATTCCAACGCTAGGTACACTATTTTACTGTCACGTTTGAATTTATTCAGCAACTCACCCCATTTTATATCCATTGTGAAGTTTTAAAAGAACAAGCAGGATTTTCCTTTTTCCGTTCTGTTTCCTCCATTTTTATACAGAAGAAAGGAACCACGTTTGAGTAGCGCCTTTGAGGAGGTATTCAGTCATCAATCAAGGTGCCTTCCAGGTTCGCATTGTGAGAATTTAAAAACACTGAGAAAGCAACTAACTGCCTCCGTGGTCTGAGCCATGGGCTCTCGATCCGGAGGTCCTGGATTCGATTCCCAGGGAGGAAACACAAAGTTGATATTTATTAATTTATCACTTTGTGAGTTTTTCCCCAGTTTGGTTAGGACATTGCAGGCTGAAAGAAAAGGATTCTGCGCTTCGGAGGGCACATTCAACCGTCTCGGTCCCGGTCGCTGTCTCTGATAGTGGTCGTTACAGAAACCATGTCAGAGGCCTAGAAGCTGTGCTATTAGGCGGTTTAAAAACTCCGACACCAGGGTTCATCGGGTCGATTGACTCGAAAAGAAAACCACTCGACAGAAAAGAAAACTGAGAAAGCACGAAGGGTAGGTACACGTTTTATGATCGCCTGTGCAAGCACCGTAGCTTGTAGAGCGTCATGAAGAAGTCGTAAATGCTGTGTAGTCGCGTGTACCCGGTGTGCCCTGGGAATTTTCCAACCGAGTGCCCGCGCAATCTACGGAACATGCAAAAATTTACGATACGATCCTTACCTTCATCTCTTCCGCTTCGTAGTACTTGCTTTATCCATACCGAGTGAAAAACCAATTAAGGTTTTCAATCTTGAGATGAAATTGAATAAAGTAGGTAGGTACCTAATGAATTTAAGTGCCTCATACCTGAATACTTTAATCTAAGCTACATCTCTATTCTAATATACCTAATGCGTGGTAATAGGATAAATTATTAAATCGGCTTTCAAAAAAATACAGTTCAAGAAAATTATCTGCTAGAAATAAACGCAAAGATAGTACAATTTGTCTGATCGAGGTGGTCATTTTTTATTTCCTGAAAGAATATCTTGGTGAAAGTGACAAACATTTTCAAAAACAACACCAACATCAACACTTTTCATTTAGATGCCTATCACTTACCTACATCTAACTACCTACATGTGTACAAGGAGACCCTAAAGTTTTTATTCGCCATAAAAGTGGTCTAAAGGTGAATTTTAAAACTGCCTAAAAAGTCTATCTTCAATTATTTATGTTAACTCTGCGTAGGTACTTTTAATCTTATAGAGTTAGGTATAAAAGTAATAGAAAGGTACTCTCGATAAAAAAAAATATATATTTGAAATACGTTTAGATTTGTTTTACGTTTTATTTTTCAAGCCTGAAAGCTTTTTTCTGATACGCTCATGAAGTTTACTGAACTAAGTGAATTCTAAAAGGGTTTCATAATCCTAGTTCTTTCTTAACTTGAGTTGGGATTTTAAAAAAAGCTAGTTATTTACATTTTATTTAAAAGGAGGGTTGAATTTAAGTGAAACAATCGTATGTAAATAAAACAGGTACATTTTATTGAAAAAAATATGTACACAGCAAAACAAATAAATAATCTTATGTTGTATATTAGTCTATAAAACATTAATTTCATTGAAATAAAATACTATACATAACTACATTAAGATTATGTACACATAATACCATCTCTCAGGATGCGCTACCCGACTATATAATAAACAATATCCATTCAACATTTAAATACTATATGTCGATATAGTCACATTCATTATTTTAGGAAATTTTAAGTGGAATCTCTAAAGTTTAAAATACGATAATATAAAAACAGTAAGCTATGATAATTCCTTGATATATATAATTTACGGGACATATCCGAAGATCACATTAAAGTAATTTTGCACATTGATAATATCTCTAACAATGACTGTAACAAATTATCTATCAATTGTATTGGTGTGAATGACCTAGAGTTAACATTCTACCTAAAATTTTAAAATTCTTTTATTTATTACTTAATATTTATTGTGTTTAAAAGCATTTCAGAAATGTTTTTCTTTTAAATAAATCTCCCTTGTACCATTAAAATATGTAATTAACAGCGAGATTTCTAGAACATATAATTTTAAGAACAGAAATTGATATTTATTCAGTGATGTTATGTCAATATGTTATTTATTACTAATATTATATTTGTTCATAGTTATTCTCGTCATATCGGAACCGAAAAGCTAATAAACAGCTGTATAACATATTCTGTGATTCAACATGTTACAAGTAAGTATAGGTACCAAATTACGATTCAAAACTAAAATCAAATCTTACACCATTATCAAACGCAAACTTCAGACATATTTGGCGTCAATTCTCGCGACATAATTTTTAATTCTAATTCTTAGTAGCGCTGTCACTTTCTTAACTTTGACATAAGAACAGGATAGGAAATAAACACATGAATTTGACATTCCTGATCTGACATAAGACTGCTTATTTGACATAAAATAAGGAAGATCCTCTATGCTCAGTTCTTATTTAAAGCGTCTTATGTCAAATTAAAAATGTCAAAAACATGTGTTTATTTGCTATCCTGTTCTTAAGTCAAAGTTAAGAAAGTGACAGCGCTACTAAGAATTAGAATTAAAATTATGTCGCGAGAATTGACGCCATTGTAATACTTACTTGTAACATAAAGACATAAATAAAAAGATTGACATAAAAGTGTTCAAAACAAAGTGTCATCTTGTATAACTGTGGTATCTATTTTGTGTTACCTTCCAGATGGTTTACGACTAAAATAACAATAATGATCAAGAAACAAATAGTAAGTAATTAATAGTGCAGTGTACTTATTGTATATGTAACGTAAACGAAGCCGCGGGCCTGTACGACCCGCCCTCAGGCCAGTGTTATTGTCAATTATCTCATCTATAATATCTACACTTTAATACGCTCAATATTTTGACTAGAAATCATGTTATACTTATTATTCTCTAACAAAACACATAAAATTTACACGTAGTACACTGGATGTAAAAAAAATTGCCGACCATACTTTAGTTTAGTGTATGAACTCATAAAACTGAAGAACTTTTCTAAAGGAACATAGGCCTAAATATAGAAAAAAATGGGCCCCCCATACAAATGCTGCCAGCTGTTGAGTGATTTTGTATGGGAGGCCCATTTTGTTTTTATATTTCGATGTATCTTCCTTGGAAAAGTTCATGGGTAGGTTTCATATCCTAAATGGTCGGTTAATTTTTTTTCTCCCAGTAAAGCATAATTTCTTATCAATTTACAGTTCACTAAAATTGTAAATACATCGATGACAGGTGTGGAGTTATACAGGGTGTTAATTTAATTGCGTGCCATAGCTTAGGTGGTGTTTCAGTATAACGTAAAAGGAGCCCATAAAAAATATTAAAAAAAACTCAAAAAATAAAAAAAACAATAGTCTGTGTTTATTATGACTCCAAGACCTGCATCTAGCTCTCGCGCTATAACCGAGCCCGACTATCATTAGTCGATAGCAACTTGATTGATTATAGCCGGGCGGCCAGACGCAACTCTGGGAATCATTATGAATACCTACCGATTATAGTTTTTTATAAATTTTTTGAGTTGGATTTTTTCTTTTTCTATTTTTATGGGCTCCTTTTACGTTACTGAAACACCCCCTAAGCTATGGCACGCAATTGAATTAACACCCTGTATAACCTCATGCGTTAGCCCCCAGGGCATTCAGCATATACCAATTTTCCCATGGAATCCCATTCTAGATTATGACAACGCATTCCTGCGTATACTAGGCTCTCCTATTGTTCATAAATATTATGTTATATTCTGTAATAATACTACAGAATCCTACACGAAGTATAAACACTTATCCTAACACATATTATGTGAAACAACAATGATTTTAAATCACAATTGTTACATGTAAAACAGTAGATTCTATTATAATTGCTCCTTCAATAGTCCAATCCGCGCATTCTGGGTTTTAACACATTAACCTGGCAAATTCATAATAAAATTCAAAAATTTGAAAAAACTAAACGAATCCTATTCTGGATTTTATTTGGTCCAATCGAAGTCAATATCCACACGAAATAATAAATTACAATTTACGGAATGGTAGTAGACATCATAATTTCTAAAATGTTAGTAAATAAGACTTTGAATATAAAACCTAAGTGTACTTTCAAAGTGATGTTTTGTTGCGTTTCAAGCGTATTTCCATCTGCGACCTCTAGCGAACTTAGCTACAATCAGCTGTTGACTACACACAAGTCCACGATACCACGCTACTCTACGGCTCGTCACGTTTCGCTCCATTTCGTTCTTACAAACCAGCGCCACCTATCTGTAACCTATGAAACGAAGGAGGCAGTCGCATAGGCTAGTAACTTCTACAGACCTCCGAGTGACGTCAGCACCGTCGCTTAGCCCGAGTCGTCATCGTGCACTACGCAATCTCGAAGCGTCGGTCACTTTGCTCGCACTAACACCAGATTTCTTCTTGTGGTGTTTGTCTTTCCTCATCTTGTCGTGTTTCTTGGTGCGTTTGGGTGTTTCAGTGATGGGTTCGTCGTCTAGGTGCAGACTGGTGCTCTGTTGTTGATCGTCGGATGTTTTCTCGCTCTCCTTGTCCAGCTCTGACATCGCCTCCTGAATCGCGTTCTCCAGTAGTGTGTTCAGTTTTCTACTCCTGCGTAAACAAAACATAATATTTCGATTAGAATATTTTTTATAGCAAATTTATAATTTACTGAAACACCACTGTTACATTTACAATAAAAGTAAAGCTCCTATAGTTCTGTCTAATTCTTTTGGTTGGATTAATTTCACACATAATTTCACACTTCTTGAATGTTAAACTTTTAGATAATTGACAGTGACAATTATCACAAAATATTTACGAATGTGTCTAATATGTACTACCTTTAGATATTATTAAAATGTTTGCAATATTGCAAAACATCGATGTTGAAAAACTATTACAGTTGTTTTATCTCACGACTACCGCTTTGCAACACTTGCACACATTGCCCTTGTGTGCGTGAGTTCGCCGCACTCAAAGGCGCGTGTTCGTACACAACTACAAGTATGGCCAAGCGGCATTCGTGCATAGTAACTCGTATCCCTGTCAGCACAGACTCACTTCCGATGCTTGGTGCGCGCGGCGTGGTGCGCCTCCAGCCCCTCGCTGAGCGTGAGCAGCTGGCTGTGGTGCACGCAGCCCGCGCCCTTGTCAGCGCCGAACCAGCGCACACTCCACCGTCCTTCATCCGTCCGTCCCTCCAGCTTGCCCGGCCACGACGCGTACCCCTTCACTGGCCCCCATACCAAGTCGCCCGCTTCGAACTTGCGAGGCCTTTCCGCGGGAGAGACAGTCTTGTCGTCCGAATCGTCCTCGCTCTTCGTATCTATCGACCGATCGATCGTTTTAGTGTCGTCTCGACTTTGAAGCTTTCCATCACCGGCGGAACCCACACCGAATACAAAAGCTAAACTCTCTCATTTATCTTCGGATCTCTTTTTCCCTCATGTAGATGATGTAGATGAGAGAGAAGGATCCAACGATCGATTGACAGTTTAGTCGATAGTGCGCGCAGGCCCTTAGACGCATTCAAGTTTTAACGAAATAGCCACATTCACAGAGTAGTTTAGCCTTTGTAAACATTTTTATCAATATCATACAAATAGTACAAGAAATAGTTTACACACAGTTAGACACTCATTATTAGGTACACATTTACAGATATTGTAGTAATTAGTCGCATTGAAAAGAATAGCGTGGAAAAATACAGCAATAAGTATAAATAATAGAAAGTTGCACCAACTAGAGTTGTATTTACAAATCTATTGTGTTTTTTTAAATGGGTTTGCTCTTGACTCTAGACACAAGGTCAGGGATAACAGTGACAGAGTCGACGATGGAGCGAGCTCACCCAAGATAATGCCTGTTATGACACTGGCACTCTCACGCACCGACGGAACACAGCAAGCTGTTTGGCGCCGGACTCCGGTGAGAGGTGTATGTCTCATAGATGTGCTAGATTATAGTGTTTTGTGCAAAAAGAGTTGTATTTTCCCCCGCTACCGAAAAACATTTGAGTAGGTAATATGAAAATGTGCATTACTTACAATGATCAACAGATGAAATGATGATGGCTTTACAATGATGCGTTAGTAATGGAATCCCAATTCGTGAGCCAATTTTGTTATACTTGTAGTGTGGTGCAATGGAAAGCGACAGAAAGCCGGGTGAGAACGGTCAACAACGCTGCGCATCACTTTTCTGATTAGTTTCCAGTACACCCTTATTAACAACAGCTGTATCTTGTATTAACCCAACCAAAAGAAAACCAATGACCAATAGTATCGCATTATGTAGAAGCTGAAATATACCACAATACACATGAGTATATTCGTATGTGTCGCAGGATGATTTGATAATTCGTATCTTCGCGAAAATCCTAGGGATTTTGCGAAAACACGGTAATTAGACAACGGTGAAAACATTGTCAAATCTAACTGGAAAAAGACAGGATTTTTGCGAAAAAAACTCGTCGTTCTAGTAACATTTGATGTCCTTAACTCTAATTGGCTAGATTTTTACTTACCGATTTAATCTTATTCTGATTGGTTAAATAAAATGCGTTTATGATTGACATTTAAAACGTCAAACAATCAGATGAGATCTTGTTTTAGGAGCGCTAACCGACCAATCAGCGTTCTTATTTGAACGATGAGTTTGTTCGCAAAAATCCTGAATTTTTCCAGTAAGATTTAATAATGGATTCATTCACCATTGTCTAATTATCCGTGTTTTCGCAAAATCCCTAGGATTTTCGCGAAGATTCGAATTATCAAATCATCCTACGACATAACACAAGTTTGTAACAAAGATGTCTTATTCAATTTGGCTATTGCGGGCGCAAGAATCAATCCAAAACCAATACAAGACACAACATGATGGTAAATTTTGAATTTTGTTAGCTGTGATCGAAGCGTGAGATGAATCTGTCTTTGTATTAGTACTGTGGCAATAGATCATTAATTAATAAAAATCGGGAATTAGGTCATCAAACCTTTAAGACAATTTACAATTAATAGCGGCAATTCTGGACGCACTATTCCTTAACTAATTCTTAGCTAGCGCTGTCACTTTCTTAAATTTGACATAAGAACAGGATAGCAAATAAACACATGACTTTGACATTCTTAATCTGACATACGACTGCTTATTTCACGTAAAATAAGGAACATGCTCTATGCTCGGTTCTTATTTTAAGCAGCTTATGTCAAATTAGGAACGTCGAAAACATGTTTATTTGCTATCCTGTTTTTATGTCAAAATTAAGAAAGTGACAGCGCTACTAAGAATTAGAATTAGTAACTGGACGGCGAGAATCGACACCAATGTGTGACTAAGATAATTCTTGTATGGTTTTAGTTTTTCCACAATTTGAATTTTACACAATTACAATGGAGCTTCAATATTATTGGAATATAACACTCACAGTGTTAATGGTTTTGCAAAGATGAAAATAAAGAGGCTAAAAGTTCCAGGTGGGATTTGAATCCACTACCACCGGAGTATGACAGTGAAAAAAGTGAAACTACTTTTAAACTCTTTATTTTCTTTTATGTAGAAATTAAGCTGATGAACAAAAATTCCCGTAATTTAAATAGAAGTTTAGCAAGTCGAAGCATAGCGGAGAAGGAAGTGGAAAAAAACAGATCACTCACCATCGCCGGAGCCTAAATTATGTCTATCGAATACTTTCATCGAGTTATCCGAACTTGAGCCTGAAGACGAGAAATGCCTTGAAGGGCCTTTGTCCTGTCCCAGCCCGAGTGTGTCAAAGTCCTCTTTAGGCAACCCATGGACCATCCCATTGTTGGTCCTCATGATCTTATCATTCCTGTAAGTGGATCCGTCCCCGAAGTCGTTCTTCCGTTTGTAAGCTTGCGCGCGGTCGTAGTAGTTAGGCATTAGGTGTTGATTGTTAACGGATGGGGAGCTCATGCTCTGATTGTAATGCATTTCTGTGGTCTCCACGGGGTTCGGAGTTCGGTTTTGGCGCATCAGTGGTATGTTTGCCATTATATCTGGAAAATGCAAGATATGTTAGTCATACCCTGACCACGAACTAAAAAGACATAGAGGTACAATAGAGAAGGGCTTATAAGTCCACGAGAGCCTCTCTTCTTCTTTCTCTGTCTTTCTCTCTTCGGGTCTTTTTAGTCGCTATAATAAACTGTAGTGTTTTATACCGGAAGTAAAAAGTAGCTCATTAAACTAAACAATGTCTCAATACTTACTTTGCGCATCATTATCTGAAGCGAAGTCGTTTCTCGGAGTGGGCCATGAGTGCTCGCGAGCTTCCGCCATGTCTTGTTCGCTGCTCGATACACACTGCACCATGGCCTGAAAAGTCGACATACAATTTGGTTGTAATAATGCATCACAAACAATTTATGGTCAATTCGTTTGACGGAAACACGATGTAACGAAAATAAAACCATATGTATCCGTCATTTTCTGCCATGAGAGAACAGAATTGCTTCCATGCTGGACTGGAAGTGAAGGAAAAACATAGAATGTGCCAGCTGCTGTTCCCGGGCATGCTGTGTAAAGAATAAATTACATTCCCATACAAAATTACCATCTCAATTTGGATGGGAAAGCCAAACAAGTTTTTCATTTCCTTAAAGAACTTGTTTGTGAAAATTGTTCAGTTTCGTTCACAGAGCAAAACCATCCATCCATATCCATTTGCGCTAAAGCTGTCCCTTACTCCCCGTATAAAATGCTCGCACTCACCGAGGAGCTAGCGTCGGCGGGCTCCGGCGACTTGGTGGTGGTGTCGGCGTAGTTGGCCTGCGTGGACAAGCAGCGGTTGCCATACACGCGCGGCGACGGCGCGGCCTCCAGCGCGCCCAGCGGGCTGTGCGTCGTCGTGTCCGGCGGACTGCTGCCCGATACCGCGCCGCTGGGCGACTTCCCGCCCACTGACTTGTTCACCAGCGTCTGGGTAGACACTGAGTGACGCACGTGAGCGCTTAGACCGCCCTGCCCTAGCATTCCGAACTCATTCATAAACTTCACGTAGCCTTCGGCGTTGTCCAATTTGACTTCATTTTCGTTCAGCTGGATCTGATTCAGCGTTATCGGTTTCTCTTCTTTTTCCTCCTGGCTGTTTTCGATGGGCATCTCGATGAATCTCTTTTGGACGTTGGACATCTGTTTGGAGAGTAAGATGTTCGGGTCGATGCTCAGACGGGCGGAGTTGCCGCCTTGAATGTTGTTGCTGATTTGACTGTTGTGCGAGTTGGATACGAGTGTGGTTTGCTGTTGCACTATTGTGGTGTTCTGTTGGACGAAGGTTGAGTTGCTTCGAGTGTTGGTGGCGGACGCGAGGGAAACTTGTTTGGGCGAAAGAGGAACCATCACAGTTTGCCCCATCTGGTTGGTCTGGATATACTCTTGGGTTTGCACGTTGCCAGATCTGACTTGGTGCGGGCTCGTGTTGAAAGTCACGTTGGTCGGACTCAGGTTGGCGAGAAGTGGGCTGAGCTGTCCGTTGAAATTTGGACTGTTCATCATGACTTGACTGTTTGGAGATAAGAATTGCGCGCCAGGACTGTGCTGTGATTGGATGATCTTTCCTTGTTGGTTTTGGGCTCTAAGGACGACCCCGCCGTTAGCCCCGGTGGCGAAGACTCCAGAGTTCTGTACAGGAGTCAAAACGTTTTGTCCATTTACAGTCTGCAGTTGTAGTTGCATTGGCATTCCCGTAGAGTTGTCTTGTATGATAGCGGTGCCATCAGCAGTCATTACCATCCCACCCAAGTTTGGCACGATAAACTGCTGGAAGGGGAAGTTTTGAACCACCCCGCTCGCGTTGTTGATCAAGTTCACCGGTTGCAGTAAGTTAATCTGTTGTGATGGAGACGTATTCGTGATTATTTGTTGAGATCCGAAGTTGTTAGTGTTGCCTTGTCCGTTCATCACGATGTGAGCTGGCGTCCCGGACTTGCCGGGCACTATGGTGAGCGCCTGCAGCATCGGCGTGGGCGAGATGTTATTGTTAGGAGATAACTGGAAGCCACGAGGTGAAAACTGCGGACTAGTGTTGTGTTGTGGCGAAGAATGCACCATTATGTTGCTAGCATTCTGCTGAGGCGCAGTGATCTGTAGAACGTTTGTGATGTTTGTAGTTTGGCCTTTTCTTTTCTTGTTTCTCTTTTTCAAGCTCTCTGGCGAGAGCATAGCCACGCCCTGGACGAAGTTTTGTCCGTTTTTAACTTCGATCTGCCTTTGGTTTTCGGGTGACTGTCCGGATACGACTCCTGCCACGATTTGCGGTATCACAGTGTTCTGTTGTACTACTTGACCGTCCACGGCCATCATGGGCGGTTGTATGACGAACGGTGCTGGTAACGCGTTGACAACCACGGTAGATTGGTTCACGATAGGCTGAACCCCAGCCGGCACGACCTGCGTCACTGAAGTAGTAACGTTCGTGGTAGCATTCGAACCTTGCATTTGTGATAGCGTAGTGGTTGTTTTAGGAGGTGGCGGAGGCATGTGATTGTTAGACACGATTATTTGACCGGTAGACGAAATGAGGATCTGTCCAGGAGTGGTTCTCCTGCCCGGTAATGTATTCGTTTGCGTATTATTACTGTCCGACTTCGTCGGCATACTGATCAAGTTTTGAGCGATCTCTAGGGGAGTCTTCGTGATCATATTCTGCGCGGTGGTGCCGGCGATGTGCAGCGGGTAGCTCGTGGGCAAGTTCACGGAATTAATGAACGGGTCGGGTTGGTTGTTCGGAATGGCGTAAGTAGTGGCCAGGTTGACGCTCGGCGGCGGCGGCGGTCTCACGAAGTTCACTTGTGATGCGTTTATTGATGTTGTCGCCGTATTCGCCTTGCCGGCTAAGACAGACGTGACGGTGTCCCGAGTGACAGAGAAACTCGCCATGGTCGTGACGAAGGTTTGCACGTAGCAGGCTTGTATGAGCGAATGCGCGGGCCCGCCGCCCAAATGCGGAGGGGGACAGTATCCAGGCATGGAATTCTCCATTCTTCTCCTATTATCCATCCTGAAAGTTTCGGCCGGAGCCTTGAGCTCGGGCTTCACTCCGACCATTGATATGTTGTCCACCTCCATGAGATTTTTGTTCACGTTGTGATTCGATATGAAATGCATCATTTGCGTCCCGGTGATCTGATTAGGCGGTCCGGGGGAGTTGTAAGGATACGCCTGGTTGCTCCCCGGCGTCGAGGGATTGCTGCAAGAACCAGGGTTGGAGTACGCGGGACTCGGCACCGGGAACGAGCAGTTCTGTTGTAAGGAGTTGTTGCTTCCGCTGCTGTGTGGGGTGTCTGTGCTTCTCGAGCTGCTGGATAGAGTCGGCGAGGGCTCGGGCGGTAGAGTCTCCGGTGGGGACACGTTGCTGGTGCTGACGGTCCCGGCTTGTATCGGGCCGCAGCTGTCGTGCATCGGACTGCGGTCGACGAAGGTAGATGACGTCACAGGATTCTCCTCGAAGCCGTGTCTCAGACTAGAAGTGCTGCCGTCTAACTCCAATTTATAAATGTTCGGCTTCATGTATTTCAACCGCATTTGGTTATCTTGGAAGTCGGGGTTGCCTTTCATGTTGATATTGCAGCCTTTGCAACATGACTCCGGTCCCTTGTCAGATAGAACGCTGCTGTCTGGAGTGTTGTTAGGCGATGCTGAGGGGTTCGGAACCATGTTGTTTCTGTACATGTTGGGAACTTCACAAGGTTTCGTCATCGGCTTCCCTTGATGTTGCGGACCGTAGCAGTTAGGATTTTCGAACTGGTTTCCATCGAACGAGGAGTTCATACCGACTTGTTTAGATATAGTGTTGTTTAACAACACGGTCTGTTGCGCCAGGTACCCGCTCGGGTCCTCCATGAATGATGGGACGTTGTTGTTAGGCATTTCATCGCCTTTATGTTCTTGCATCAATCTCACTGCTTGATTGTTATACGCCATTCCTTTTTCATTCGCATTAGCTTTCTTCCTTCCGCCTTTGTTAGCTTTGGGCTTTTTCTTGTTCAAGTCGACGCCGGGCCATTGCTGACCCATCATGTTGTAATGCTGTGGTAGAGGCGGTACTCGGGAACACATCGCTTGGTTCATAGCCTGCTCATTGTTAGGGAATGGACTGTACGATCCGGTAGAATCTTCCGACATGTGATTCGAAGAGTCCTCGAAATCCATGTTATCAATTTTCTGCGGTTTAGGACTAGGAGAGGTCAACGCACTGACGTTGCATTCGTTTCTTTTGACTTGCCACGGGGGTGTTTTGGCTGGATTGGTTTTGACAACAGCACCGTTTTGGATCACCAGCTGTGCTTGAGGCACGTACTGGTTTTGCGTTATGAGTTTGTTCTGATTCATGTTCTCTGCTAGCTGCGTCCGGAAACCCTTCATAGCCATCTCTATCTGTTTCTGATTCTGCTGGATGAAGATTTGCTGTTGTTCATTTATTTTCTGCATTACTTCAGGAGTCAGTGGTTGGTTCAAACCGCAGAATATTTGAGATTCCTCTTTTTCCTGTTGTTTAGTCGGCTGCATAGTTTGCTGAGCGGGATGATCTTTCTTCTCGTCTTTGTGTTCTTGATCAACAGTATTAGAGGGCATCGTATGTTGGTGAATGCCTACTGCGTTTTTGAAGTTGGTTTGTTTGTTGTAGCCCGTATTGACGCCGATGATTTGTCCGTTAGTGCCGAGCACCGGCATGCCCACATTGAGCGTGTTATTCGATCCTGCCGACGACTGAATAGGTTTGTCCACATTCTCCTGTTGCGTGATCCAGCCACTGCTAACAGTGAGGTAGTGTGAACTTCTTTGAACATGCGTTTCTTGCTTGATCTCGTTATCATGTATGATAGCGTTCGGCATGTGTTGAACGGGCGCGAAGTTAGGTACGCAATTTTGATTATTCGGGCGCATTCCTACACCGGGCGACATTGTTCGATTATGCTCGTTGTCTTGAGGCTGGAAAAGATAAAGTTTTAAAAGTTACTTACATCCAAAACTAAATCTGTCTATTATGTTCAAATTGGCGAATAAAATGGAATCCAATAAAGAATCATTCGCGCCAACTGGCTATAAAACTTGGCGATACCCGGAGGCGGGGCCGCTGGCAGCGATTCGGCTCTTATCGGGCTATGAATACGTAAACTGAAGCACATATTACCTTGAAGTCGTTGAGGGGTCGTTCCCTCTGGACCATCAGCTGAGAGACGCTCATGTTCGGTGGGAATCCGGGCCGTTTCTTCATTTTCTTTTTCAATACTGCCACTTCACTGCCAGCTACTGAAATTAAAAAAGTTTCGATCAAGAATACGTTCAAACAAAACATGCAACCCAACCTTAACCCACATTACATTATTCAAGGTTTCGAACTTTCAATCGATACTCGTGTTAAGTTTAATATCGTTTGATAGATACGACTATGTAGTAAAGCTCACTCGTAAATAAAACGTTCAGGCGTCCGACAGTTGTCGCAATTTTGATGAAGCTAAAATATTGTTACACTGCCATAACATTTTATATTGATGTTTTCATAAACCCTTTTCATATAGTAATCAACATGCGACATTAAAACTAGTTTGCTTAAAGATTACATGCGGTATAAAAAAAATTGCTGACTATATTTTAGGGTGTGATTCCACCCATGAAACTGAACAACGTTCCCCAAGGAACATAGGCCGAAATATGAAAAAATAAATTGCCCTCCCATACAAATTGACTCGAGCCGCTATTTGTATGGGAGGGCCTAATTTTTTTTTCGTATTTCGAGCTATGTTCCTTAAGGAAAGTTGTTCAGTTTCATGCGTAGAATCACATCCTAAAATATGGTCAGCGATTTTTTTAACACCCTGTATTATTACCACGAGTTTTATTAGACCTACTTTCATTTCATCAGCATTTAATTCTGTAAATACGCCGTAATGGCAGTTAAACGAGCTAATTTTACTTGCGTATAAAATCTCAGCATTTAGCCGCCGTAAATGTACGAATGGAGCAAAAATTTATTAATGGAAGGGTCACTGAGAGGTGGGTAGAACAATAACGAGCGTACTCTAAGGGTGAGTTCACACCGGGAAGCGACGCAACGCGGCACGAAGCTGCTTAAAAATGCATATCATTTGTACCACGAAGTAACAGGCTGCACCGCGAGGCGCAGCGCGACGTCTCGCGGGGTTTTCGAGATCTGTCCATGAAATGTCATATTTTTGCATGGTAAATATAGTTTCTTATTGTATTAAGCTCTTGAAAAGTGCGCGCCGCGTCGCGTCGCGTCGCTTCCCGGTGTGGATTGACCCTAAGGGTCATTGAGCGAGGGTCCCGACCGCGTGACTTTACACCGCTCTCTAGACGACCTGAGGACTCTAAAAAGATTGCATAACGAAAAAATCTTATACATATTTTATACATGAGCCAAGAATATGAGCTCAGTCAGACATAATGATGATTTACGAGCGCGATTCAGCAAAACTGAAGTTTCACGAATTTGTAATAAATTATTCTGATTTTTTATTACAAGGTGAAAAGTTGGACATACTAATATAACATTTTTTCTAGTTCTAGTAAATCCATATTTCTATAATTCAGATGTGCTTTTCAAATTATAATTTGAAATCATTTTACTATAAATCAGTTTACCAAACTTCAGGAGAGTCTATAATAAAATCTATCAAAATGTTTCCTAACATTAAAACCAATATCCGATGGAAACTGCGACCGACCCAGATTGTGGGCGAGGGAAATGGAAAATAAAGTGATTCCACAACAAAACGGAAACGGAGAGAGCCGATGATCGACCCATTTGTATGTAAACGAAACCAAAGATTAACATTATGGCTTCTAAATCGAGTTTAATCAAAGCTCATTGTCACGTTGTTGAATGGAGCTTAAACACGCTTAAATTAATTACTCAGCACCTTAAGATGTTGTTCGCAATTCATCACAAAGACAGCCAAATATGAATATGAAATCGAGCTTAAAAGTATGCTGAGCTGGTAACTCGATAGCGCTTCATAATTAGTTAGCGAGCCGAGTATAATGCCGTTATCTATTTGCACATTATCTGGCAGATTTGCAATTAAAATACGGGTTGTGTGCTTGGGAGGAGGTGGGGTGGCCGGGCGGCCCGAGGTTTGAGGCGCTCGGCGGCGCGTGGGGCGGCGGCGGGTGGCGCGACTCGTCAGATCAATAGTCGGGGGGTGCGCGCCGGCCGCCGGCCCCGGCTCCCGCGCTCTGCACCACCGCCGATTGTTTCAAATTACACCCGCCCTTTGTTCCCGCCACTGATCGAGTCGCCAGCGTTTTTGTTTCCTCTAAACGGCCGACTTCCTTTACGGTAATTACGCAATCCTGCGGCTCCGTACACGCTTCCTGATCCGTTTGACTCCGACCTCGCTGCACATTAATCTCCTTTACGAGCCTTATCTTCTTAACCGCCTCATTAGTATTCACAGGGATCTTCGCCCGAGAAAGTATTTTAATTGCGACTTAACGACTTTCAATAAATTCTTTGCATAAATCACTCAAATCGTCCTGATTGTGTAAACCTCTAGTAATTAACTATGCAAAACGGTGGAAAACAACATCAAATAAACGGAAGAGGGGGATAAAGCGCAGAAAATTGATAACATGGATTTCGAGGACTCTTCGAATCACATGTCGGAAGATTCTACCGGATCGTACAGTCCATTCCCTAACAATGAGCAGGCTATGAACCAAGCGATGTGTTCCCGAGTACCGCCTCTACCACAGCATTACAACATGATGGGTCAGCAATGGCCCGGCGTCGACTTGAACAAGAAAAAGCCCAAAGCTAACAAAGGCGGAAGGAAGAAAGCTAATGCGAATGAAAAAGGAATGGCGTATAACAATCAAGCAGTGAGATTGATGCAAGAACATAAAGGCGATGAAATGCCTAACAACAACGTCCCATCATTCATGGAGGACCCGAGCGGGTACCTGGCGCAACAGACCGTGTTGTTAAACAACACTATATCTAAACAAGTCGGTATGAACTCCTCGTTCGATGGAAACCAGTTCGAAAATCCTAACTGCTACGGTCCGCAACATCAAGGGAAGCCGATGACGAAACCTTGTGAAGTTCCCAACATGTACAGAAACAACATGGTTCCGAACCCCTCAGCATCGCCTAACAACACTCCAGACAGCAGCGTTCTATCTGACAAGGGACCGGAGTCATGTTGCAAAGGCTGCAATATCAACATGAAAGGCAACCCCGACTTCCAAGATAACCAAATGCGGTTGAAATACATGAAGCCGAACATTTATAAATTGGAGTTAGACGGCAGCACTTCTAGTCTGAGACACGGCTTCGAGGAGAATCCTGTGACGTCATCTACCTTCGTCGACCGCAGTCCGATGCACGACAGCTGCGGCCCGATACAAGCCGGGACCGTCAGCACCAGCAACGTGTCCCCACCGGAGACTCTACCGCCCGAGCCCTCGCCGACTCTATCCAGCAGCTCGAGAAGCACAGACACCCCACACAGCAGCGGAAGCAACAACTCCTTACAACAGAACTGCTCGTTCCCGGTGCCGAGTCCCGCGTACTCCAACCCTGGTTCTTGCAGCAATCCCTCGACGCCGGGGAGCAACCAGGCGTATCCTTACAACTCCCCCGGACCGCCTAATCAGATCACCGGGACGCAAATGATGCATTTCATATCGAATCACAACGTGAACAAAAATCTCATTAAACTAAACAATGTCTCAATACTTACTTTGCGCATCATTATCTGAAGCGAAGTCGTTTCTCGGAGTGGGCCATGAGTGCTCGCGAGCTTCCGCCATGTCTTGTTCGCTGCTCGATACACACTGCACCATGGCCTGAAAAGTCGACATACAATTTGGTTGTAATAATGCATCACAAACAATTTATGGTCAATTCGTTTGACGGAAACACGATGTAACGAAAATAAAACCATATGTATCCGTCATTTTCTGCCATGAGAGAACAGAATTGCTTCCATGCTGGACTGAAGTGAAGGAAAAACATAGAATGTGCCAGCTGCTGTTCCGGGCATGCTGTGTAAGAATAAATTACATTCCCATACAAAATTACCATCTCAATTTGGATGGGAAAGCCAAACAAGTTTTTCATTTCCTTAAAGAACTTGTTTGTGAAAATTGTTCAGTTTCGTTCACAGAGCAAAACCATCCATCCATATCCATTTGCGCTAAAGCTGTCCCTTACTCCCCGTATAAAATGCTCGCACTCACCGAGGAGCTAGCGTCGGCGGGCTCCGGCGACTTGGTGGTGG
>JARACY010006231.1:0-18099 GCA_029255725.1 Scrobipalpa atriplicella
CAGGCCGTAAAATAAAAAGTAGTGAGATCAAAATGGTGAGCCAATTCAATTCGCCTTGTTCAAAATAAATAAATAAAAACATTTATTTTATATTTTTCTCTGAATCTTTACGTAATTAAAAAAAAACTAATTTCATGGTTTTCGGTTTTAGATTTTATTTTATAATTCAAGTAACTGGACACGCGTGACGTCACAACTTAACATAAGATTTGGTTTCTTGTAAATAAAAACTATTTTGTATTGTCTTTTAAAATAGCAGTGAAATTAATGTGCCCTACCGTTGTTTTTTCACTGCTATTATAAAACATACATTCTTCCATGCTGGACTGGGAGTGATAGAAAAACATAGAATGTGCCAGCTGCATCTCCTCCCGGGCATGCTGTAAAAATCAGCTAAGGGAATCGAGGGTTTCAGTGTATTGCAATTTAGGCGATGGGCTGACAATCTGTCACTATAGCAATATACATAATCACCTGTAAAATAACCCTCAAAACTTGTCAGACGTGGCGGAATGACCTTTATTTAGGTCGTTTTTGCTCTGCCTACCCCAATAGGGAAAAAGGCGTGATTTTATGTATGTATGTATGTATGTATGTATGTATAAAACATATGAAATTAGTTTTTTTTTTTATTTCATAAAGATTCAGAAAAAAATGTAATTTTTTTTTTAATTGAACAAGGCGAATTGTGTTCTCTTTGTTGGAATATAATTATTATTGTTGGTCGGAATATAATAATTGTTTGCGGGAATGTAGTTGTTTGGTTTGTTGTTGAAAGGTATAACATTATTTGCAACATTATTGACAGGAATTACATTAAAAGGTTGGTTGTTTAAGGGAATAACATTGTTGGGCTGATTATTTACAGGTACGAAGCTACTTGGTTGGTTATTTATGGGGACAAAATTATTAGCCTGATTATCGACAGGAACGAAATTATTCGGCTGATTGATAAAAGGACTGACATTATTGGACGCGCCATTCACAGGCACAAAATTATTGCCTTGATTATTAATAGGGACAAAGTTATTTCCTAGATTATTAAGGGGAAGTATATTATTCGGTGCACCATTCACAGGTACATAATTGTTTGGCTGATTAAAAGAAATAATATTATTTGGTTGTCCGTTGATTGGAACAAAATTATTGGGTTGATTGTTAATTGGAACAAAATTAGTGGGTTGATTGTTGATCGGAACGAAGTTATTTGGCTGATTTGAAACAAATCCATTCTGTAGGTTGTTCAATGGTACGAGTTGATTGTTAATTAGAGCAAACAAATTATTGACGGGCTGGTTACTGTTCAGCGGTACCAATTTGTATATTTGAGGTCCATATGGTTGCACGTAAAAGTTATTGGGCTGATTTTGATTATTGGGAATAATAGTATACACATTAGAAGCACCACTGTTCACTAGATTTGTAGGATTATTGTTATAAGTATTCGGAACATTAAACGGCACTCCATTTATGTTGTTGCCTAAATTGATAAAATTTGGCGGTAAATTCTGGACTACATTTTGCGAATTAGAAACAGCGTCATTGTAGTTGGCAGGTGGGGTAAATGTATTGGAATCTGAAGGTGAAGTTACTGCTGTCGGGATGATTGCATTAACTGGTATAGCAGCGTCGCTATTCAGGAAGATAGTTGTCGGTGCTGACTCGATTGTACTCACGGTAGAATTTGTACTATTCGCTTCAAGTTCTCGTTCTGGATTTATTTCTGGTGTAGTAGTTTCTACAGGAGCATCTGTAGTCATAATGAAATCTGAAAATTTCAGCGATATTTTTGGAACCGTGGCTTCAGTAGTCGTAACAATTTCTGAAAGTTTCACTGAAAGCTTAGGATCTTCTTGAGTTCTCAATGTAGTCACCTCCTGCAACACTTCTTTATCCGTGGCCGGTGTCACTTGTTTTTCTGTAATAGTAAATTTTGCAACGTTCACATTTTTCATCAAAAACACTTGTCGTTCGACGTCAGGCTCCGGATTAGATTCTTCTTCTTCTTCCAACTTTTCTGTTATTGGAAGCGGTGGTTTAGTTGTCGTAGTTGTGGTTGTTGTTATAACTTTGTAAACCGGTGCTTTTGTCACATATTTAGGAGGAAACACCGATCCACCTCCTCTGCGAGTGTGACGCGCTCGCGAACACTAGAAGTAGGGCGACGGGCAGCTACCAGCTGACCAGCGACGAAGCCCGTGTATTAGGCCCCAAACAGATAGTGGATTTCTTTAAGAGAGCCCGTCTGGATGAGGTCCTATAGATAGTAAGGGTTAGCTACAATAGATCTTCACAGGTCGCAGTGGCTGTTGGGCTGTAACGACCAACCCCTTCTAACCAAATCATAATCATAATCATAAGGCCCGTATTGATAAACAGTTCTCAAGTGTGACAGCGAGTTTGAGTTCGTATCAGAAATGTCATTTCAGTACAAAACGACCGGTCAAATCCATACTTAATATTGATCTCAATGTTGAGATCGCTTTATAAATACGAGCCTAAGTGTTGTAGTGAGTGTTCTATTGCATTGTCAAATTTTGTGTACGGTGACAAGTGAGAACGGAGTGAAATTCTGCGGCATAAATGGCATAAACGAAAGGTTTGAAGACCAAAAAACGGCGTTGGTCAAGAACAGTACACACAGGCTTAAGTGCCTTAAACACTAAGAACAGTACACGCTATCACCGCTAAGTCCGAAAGTCTTTTATGAGATGATCTTAAAATAATGCATCGCCTGACTTTTTAAAATAATTATATAGATATTTCCCGCAACGTCTGGAACGTAACATCAAGCACGTAAAAATATGTTAGTTCAGTTTTTAAATTCGGTCGTAGAGAGATATAATATTTCGCAGTAAAAACGCGAATTTGACACATACGATAGTATACCAAGGTACATTTATACATCTTGATTCAAGTATACACCGTAGAAAACTAGCGAATCTGGCATATTCGTTAATTTACTGTGGTGAAACTATGCATGCCCAATCAAAACTGTGCCATAGAAAACTAGCGAATATGACATATTCGCTATTTTACTAGAGGAACCTTTACTCATAGAGTGAATTAATTCATAGTGGTAAACTTGCCTATATGGCTTTTCGTAAATTTACTGTAGTGAATTATTCAAAAAAGTTCAGTTTCGCATTTTTACACCAACTCTAACTCCTGTTCTATCAAAGCTACGTTTCTGAAAATTTGCCACGACGTGTGTTATTTTATTTGAACTACATTTCGCTTAAAAAGTCATTTTTGCAATTTTGACACATTCGCAAGTTTACCAAAAAGGTGACGATATAATGGAATGTTGTCAGTGTCCCAACACCCGCACTGTACAACATCTTTACGATGCCACATATAATGGAATGTTATCAGTGTCCCAACACCCGCACTGTACAACATCTTTACGATGCCACATATAATGGAATGTTGTCAGTGTCCCAACACCCGCACTGTACAAGATCTTTACGATGCCACATATAATGTAATGTTGTCAGTGTCCCAACACCCGCACTGTACAACATCTTTACGATGCCACATATAATAGAATGTTGTCAGTGTCCCAACACCCGCACTGTACAAGATCTTTACGATGCCACATATAATGGAATGTTGTCAGTGTCCCAACACCCGCACTGTACAACATCTTTACGATGCCACATATAATGGAATATTGTCAGTGTCCCAACACCCGCACTGTACAACATCTTTACGATGCCACATATAATGGAATGTTGTCAGTGTCCCAACACCCGCACTGTACAACATCTTTACGATGCTACATATAATGGAATGTTGTCAGTGTCCCAACACCCGCACTGTACAACATCTTTACGATGCCACATATAATGGAATGTTGTCAGTGTCCCAACACCCGCACTGTACAACATCTTTACGATGCCACATATAATGGAATGTTGTCAGTGTCCCAACACCCGCACTGTACAACATCTTTACGATGCCACATATAATGGAATGTTGTCAGTGTCCCAACACCCGCACTGTACAAGATCTTTACGATGCCACATATAATGGAATGTTGTCAGTGTCCCAACACCCGCACTGTACAACATCTTTACGATGCCACATATAATGCTGTCGCCGTGGCAGATAATCCGGTCGCAAAGGTCTATGACGTTGAATTAGGGTCCGGCAATAGTAGATTTTATTAGGTACGTGGGAGCAAAATAATATTTTTAAGGCGAGGGCGCTTTTTTGAATCCAGCGCGAAGTGAGGGATTCTAGAGTAGAATCCTGAACGTAGCGAGGGATTCAAAGTACGTCGCCCGAGCCAAAAATATTTTTGCTCCTGAGTGATACACTCTACTTTTCATCCCCATCTATGAAAAAAAAAAGGCACCTAACTAACACATGTACATGTCAAATACTATAGAGTGAGAATGTTATAGGTAGTTTCACTGCTAGAAGAGCTTATTTTGAATATTTAATAATTTGTAAGAAGAGTCGAAAACACGGGCTCCCTATAAAACCCTGCTGCTTACGTGCCGTAGTTCGTGCATTTTTCAATTTGTTTTTTTTTTTATAAGGCGTCGCGCAGTCTTACCAGCCAGTGGTGGGCCAGGGATTGTCTGGACCTAGTTCTAGCCGGAATGATATCGGATAGACCTAGTTTTATCCAACAGGGAATGGCTGGACCTAGTTCTAGCCGGAATGATATCGGATAGACCTAGTTTTATCCAACAGGGAATGGCTGGACCTAGTTGTAGCCGGCATGATGAAGGCTAGACCTAGTTTTACCCGAAAACAATCGGCTAATACTAGGTTTAGCCAAGAGTAAGTGGCTACACCTAGTTCTAACCGGCTAAAACTAGGTGTAGCCGCACTTCGGGTATTAGCCGTAACATATATATGCCGCACTTCGGGTATTAGCCGTAACATATATATGTTACGGCTAATACCCGAAGTGCGGCTACACCTAGTTTTAGCCGGTTAGAACTAGGTGTAGCCACTTACTCTTGGCTAAACCTAGTATTAGCCGATTGTTTTCGGGTAAAACTAGGTCTAGCCTTCATCATGCCGGCTACAACTAGGTCCAGCCATTCCCTGTTGGCTAAAACTAGGTCTATCCGATATCATTCCGGCTAGAACTAGGTCCAGCCATTCCCTGTCGGCTAGAACTAGGTCCAGACAATCCCTGTTGGATAAAACTTAGATGCGTGTCCCGCCAAGCCTTCCGCCCCGCGTCACACTCATGACTCACAGCATCTGCAGCAGCGGTGCGGGGTGGAGGGCATAGCGAGGCACGCGCCTCTGCAGGTTGTGAGCGCCAGGTGCTGCTGATCTACTGCAGGTCTACTAGCGAGTGTGACTCACAGCCTCTGAAGCAGCAGCGCGTGTCTTAGTTTTATCTAACAGGAATTAGCTGTACATAGTTGTAGCCGGCATGCTATCGGCAGAGCTTTTTTAGATAATAAAAAAAACTCTCTACGTTTCTTTCTGGCGCTCACAACCTGCAGAGGTGCGTGCCCCGCTATGCCCTCCACCCGCGCCGCTGCTGCAGATGCTGTGAGTCTTGAGTGTGACGCGGGGCGGAAGGCTTGGCGGGACACGCATCTAAGTTTTATCCAACAGGGATTGTCTGGACCTAGTTCTAGCCGGAATGATATCGGATAGACCTAGTTTTAGCCAACAGGGAATGGCTGGACCTAGTTGTAGCCGGCATGATGAAGGCTAGACCTAGTTTTACCCGAAAACAATCGGCTAATACTAGGTTTAGCCAAGAGTAAGTGGCTACACCTAGTTCTAACCGGCTAAAACTAGGTGTAGCCGCACTTCGGGTATTAGCCGTAACATATATACGGGGTGTAAGGGACAGCGTCCCGCAAACTTATAGGGGTTGCTCAGTCAACGATACTGAACAACTACCACCAGGATTTTTTTTCAGGAAATGAAAATAAAAATTTGCTTTTTCATACAAAATGACCACATTGATCAGACAATTTGTATGGAAAAGCAAAATTTTTTTTTCATTTCCTGAGAAAAAATTCTGGTGATATGTGTTCAGTATTGTTGACTGAGCAACCCCTATCAGTTTGCGGGACGCTGTCCCTTACACCCGGTATAATCTTAAGTATTTATTTGTTCGTTGTTTCTGTATGTGTTTTATTAAGTGTGCAATAAAGTATATTGTATTGTAAGATTATAACCAAATACCTATAGGTACAATTACTATAAACTATCTAAATAATATATTTAATATTAATTTAATAATAATTATATATATATATACATATATATATATATACATATATATATATATATATATATATATAATAAAAATATATAATACATGCATACCATACATACTATACTTTCATACATTTTTATCTGGCTGGGGCCGTCTCTAGCAAAGAGTAGAGTAATAGTAACTATGTCGCTTAGAAGCATCAACTTTAGGCGCACTTATATGCGACTACCTTTCCGCCCCGCGGTTTCACCCGCAGCTAAGAGTTTTCCCGTGGGATTGAGTTCCCGCGCTGTTAAAATTGACGGAATTTCCGTTCTGGATTTATTTCTGGTGTAGTAGTTTCTACAGGAGCATCTGCTAGTCATAATGAAATCTGAAAATTTCAGCATTTTTGCATTTTTTACCCCTAAGAGGGTTAAATAGGGGATGGAAGTTTGTATGGAAATTCCGTCAATTTTGATGGCGGGATCTTCCAATTTTGTTTTTGGCTAAAGATTTAAAAATAATGAACACGTATAATATTTTTTTTAATCATTAGCCTAAATACAAAATTTGAAGATCCTACCTTCAAATTGACGGACTTTCATACAAACTTTAACCCCCCTTTTTACCCGTTTAGGGAAGGAAAATCCGAAAATCCTTTCTTAGTGGGAGGTTACATTATAAGAAGGAACTTGCTCTCTAAGTTTAATGATTCTAGCTTTAGTAGTTTAGGCTCTGCGTTGATGAATCAGTCAGTAGTTTAGGCTCTGCGTTGATGAATCAGTAAGGACAAACGATTTTATAAGTTTAGATTAAAGTCATCGTTTTCGAATAGATAGGATGGAAACATTTAATGATTAATTTTATTTCTTTTTGATATGCTTTTGATTGCAAATTTTCGATATATAAGCGAAAAACGTCATAATGGGACCTAATTGCCGACCCTTATTCAATCTCCAAGCCAAATCTTAAGAGCGGCAAACCGACTAAGATCACTGGTCCAATATTTGATTGAACCGTCGACACGCACAATAGAAGGAGAAGAAGAAGAAGGAGATTACAGTACAGGGATATACATATTTTAGTTACCTAAGTCGTGTGCAACGCCAGATCGACACCAATATTATGCTGTTATTATTACATTAGTTAATGGGAATTTTTTAATCATTCAACGTTTGAAAATGGCGATGTCTACACAGGTATGTTGTAAGCTTAACAAAAAACTTGATATATTTTTTACGTCGTTGTACTTTGTTTTTTTTTAAGGGGGCCTGTTTGTAAAGAAGAGAACCTATAACCTTTCAAATGGTTGATTAAGTATTCAACTATTATTTGAGAGTTTACTTTCAAGGAAGTAAGTACTCCCATAGCTCCAAGAGGTCGCAATGTGTCTGATCTTAGGGTAACTGCGTATTTCTGTTTTGTAGAAAGTGTTTTCCCTATACAGAGAGATCTGCACGATTTGCCTAATTTTCTGATCAGCGCAGGACATTAACAACATTTTGATGTATTTTCTCGAATTTGATTGACTACTTGTGCTCTCACTTAAATTCCAATCAAGATAATAATCACCATTTAAAATGACTCTCAGGGTTCTCATCGTCATAACACGTTATTATTTCTTGACTAAGTATCTGATTGTTTTTTTTTTTTTATAATGATGATTTTACTTTTCGTGTTTCAGGTTATAATGCTAAGTCTATTTATCTTAGCAGACAGCTACCTGTTCGCCTTGGACCTATTCGATGGAATTGAACATCATAGGTTGCCGTTGAACGTACCCAACCCTTTCTGAAATCTACTCCGATATGTTCGAGCATCCTATCCGTCCAGTAGTCCATCAAAGTCCAGTCAAGGAGCACGAAAAGCCGCCATTTACTTCTGGTTTTATTCCTCCTAAATATGTGACAAAAGCACCGGTTTACAAAGTTATAACAACAACCACAACTACGACAACTAAACCACCGCTTCCAATAACAGAAAAGTTGGAAGAAGAAGAAGAATCTAATCCGGAGCCTGACGTCGAACGACAAGTGTTTTTGATGAAAAATGTGAACGTTGCAAAATTTACTATTACAGAAAAACAAGTGACACCGGCCACGGATAAAGAAGTGTTGCAGGAGGTGACTACATTGAGAACTCAAGAAGATCCTAAGCTTTCAGTGAAACTTTCAGAAATTGTTACGACTACTGAAGCCACGGTTCCAAAAATATCGCTGAAATTTTCAGATTTCATTATGACTACAGATGCTCCTGTAGAAACTACTACACCAGAAATAAATCCAGAACGAGAACTTGAAGCGAATAGTACAAATTCTACCGTGAGTACAATCGAGTCAGCACCGACAACTATCTTCCTGAATAGCGACGCTGCTATACCAGTTAATGCAATCATCCCGACAGCAGTAACTTCACCTTCAGATTCCAATACATTTACCCCACCTGCCAACTACAATGACGCTGTTTCTAATTCGCAAAATGTAGTCCAGAATTTACCGCCAAATTTTATCAATTTAGGCAACAACATAAATGGAGTGCCGTTTAATGTTCCGAATACTTATAACAATAATCCTACAAATCTAGTGAACAGTGGTGCTTCTAATGTGTATACTATTATTCCCAATAATCAAAATCAGCCCAATAACTTTTACGTGCAACCATATGGACCTCAAATATACAAATTGGTACCGCTGAACAGTAACCAGCCCGTCAATAATTTGTTTGCTCTAATTAACAATCAACTCGTACCATTGAACAACCTACAGAATGGATTTGTTTCAAATCAGCCAAATAACTTCGTTCCGATCAACAATCAACCCACTAATTTTGTTCCAATTAACAATCAACCCAATAATTTTGTTCCAATCAACGGACAACCAAATAATATTATTTCTTTTAATCAGCCAAACAATTATGTACCTGTGAATGGTGCACCGAATAATATACTTCCCCTTAATAATCTAGGAAATAACTTTGTCCCTATTAATAATCAAGGCAATAATTTTGTGCCTGTGAATGGCGCGTCCAATAATGTCAGTCCTTTTATCAATCAGCCGAATAATTTCGTTCCTGTCGATAATCAGGCTAATAATTTTGTCCCCATAAATAACCAACCAAGTAGCTTCGTACCTGTAAATAATCAGCCCAACAATGTTATTCCCTTAAACAACCAACCTTTTAATGTAATTCCTGTCAATAATGTTGCAAATAATGTTATACCTTTCAACAACAAACCAAACAACTACATTCCCGCAAACAATTATTATATTCCGACCAACAATAATAATTATATTCCAACAAAGAGTAATTATATACCATCGAAAAATAATTATATACCTGTAAAAAATAATTATGTACCTGTAAACTATAATCCACATACCGGTATTGCTGTAAACCAACCGAACAATAATATTCCTGCAAATTTAGTTCCAGTTAATAATAATAATAGTGAACAACCGAATAACAATAATATTCCTATATATCAACCAATCGCAAATTATGCATCTCCTAATAATGATACTGGTAGTAATAATGATGTTGGTAACACAAGAGATGAAGAAGAGGAAACTGATGAAAGTACAGACGAAGAAATTGCTACTGAAAAGGATGAAGAATGAATAAAAAAGTTGTAAACTGGAATAAAGTTTTTTTTTTTTTCCTTATCTATACAAGGTGTTAATTTAATTGCGTGCTCTAGCTTAGGAGGTGTTTCAGTAACGTTAAAGAAGCCCATAAATAATAAAATCCAACTCAAGAAATCTAAAACCAAAAGTCGGTATTTATTATGATTCCAAGAGCTGTGTCTGGTTTTCGCGCTTTAACCGAGCCCGCGCGAGTCGCTATCACCGGTCGATGCGACTCGCGCGTCGCGCGGGATTGGTTATTTATAGCGCGAGAGCTAGACGCAGCTCTGGGAATCATTATAAATACCTACCGATCTTTTTTTTTTTGAGTTGGTTTTTTTATATTTCTCTTTTAACGTTACTGAAACGCCCCCTAAGCTATGGCACGCAATTATATTAACACCCTGTATTATTTAAATGAATTGTGTCTAAACACTGATGTAGTTGCTGATGAGAGCGGATACGGTCAACATAATACAACGAGATAGGATGCGACAAGCGCGACAAGTGCAAGTGTTTTTAATAACAAAGTAGTATGGTAATACAATAGAGTTTCACCAATCGCTGACGAATCTATAAAAAAGTCTACATAATATTTTGTTACACTGTACCTTGCCCAATGTAATTATCTCTTTAAACCACTTGTACTTGTTGTCATAATCATAATAAGGTAAATATTAGTGATTATAGGCATTCGTTATAGTTTAGTTACCCATTTATCCGTCATTGGCTTAGTTTTCTCACGTTATTTGTACTGAGGAGATGTGAGGAGATGCGTTCAAAGACGTCAGTATTGAGACTTGTTTTTCTATCGTGTCAAGTCAAGACGGGCGTTTTGCCTTACCTCAAATTCTTTGAACATTGCTTCAAGTGTTCTCTGCAGGCTCTCAGGTAAAATGTATCCCATCAAAAACATTCTATGTTAAGTTTCTGCCAAGTCTCGCGGTCTTTCGGCCGTAAAATAAAAAGTAGTGAGATCAAAATGGTGAGCCAATTCAATTCGCCTTGTTCAAAATAAATAAATAAAAACATTTATTTTATATTTTTCTCTGAATCTTTACGTAATTAAAAAAAAACTAATTTCATGGTTTTCGGTTTTAGATTTTATTTTATAATTCAAGTAACTGGACACGCGTGACGTCACAACTTAACATAAGATTTGGTTTCTTGTAAATAAAAACTATTTTGTATTGTCTTTTAAAATAGCAGTGAAATTAATGTGCCCTACCGTTGTTTTTTCACTGCTATTATAAAACATACATTCTTCCATGCTGGACTGGGAGTGATAGAAAAACATAGAATGTGCCAGCTGCATCTCCTCCCGGGCATGCTGTAAAAATCAGCTAAGGGAATCGAGGGTTTCAGTGTATTGCAATTTAGGCGATGGGCTGACAATCTGTCACTATAGCAATATACATAATCACCTGTAAAATAACCCTCAAAACTTGTCAGACGTGGCGGAATGACCTTTATTTAGGTCGTTTTTGCTCTGCCTACCCCAATAGGGAAAAAGGCGTGATTTTATGTATGTATGTATGTATGTATGTATGTATAAAACATATGAAATTAGTTTTTTTTTTTATTTCATAAAGATTCAGAAAAAAATGTAATTTTTTTTTTAATTGAACAAGGCGAATTGTGTTCTCTTTGACGGTCATTTATTCACTGATCTCCGTAGTCTCTATATTTTTAGTTAAACCACAATGGTGACTTGGCAATTACGCATCGTGTAAAAATATTTGAATCTCGATAAAAAGTTACCTATAGAAATAGAAATACTGCATTTTATGGTTCATTTCATCTGTACGTTTTTTTTTAATAATGATGCTATTCCCTAGCAAACGGTAGAAAAGTAACTTAATAAAAATGGCTTTTAAGTATCAATAATATTTAATAAGATTTTTAATTCATTTCGGAATCTGAAATTAACAACTTGTAGTTTACATGGAACATTTTGAAATAGGCTTGGCTCTGCCCAGCGAGTTGTTTGTGCTTCTAGTAATTTACATATAATTTAATGAAGTTAAAAAATCGTAAAATCGTTTCTTTTTGAATCTGGAATCTACATCTAAGAATTTTAAGTAAACAATATTAAAATTGGTTTCGTTAGAAAGTTGCTTCATAAAACGCTCTTATGCTAAACACTAAATTTTCATAGTGCCTCAGTTTTTTTTATTTAGATTTAAATGAACTTGGACAGGGGTGCTGCATGTTGGAAGATCTGCCAAATGTTACTGGCCACAATTCGGCGTAAACAAGATTTAACTAAAATAAAATTATAGCCGTCATGTTCCGTGTTTAACGAACAGAAAATAGTTTAGGTATATAAACAAATTAATAATTCTGTCACTTCAAAATCACTTCTTATAAGCTAAGAAGAGAATGTAAAAAAAGTGTAGGTAACTATGAATATATCTTAATTAGCTCTATGTTTTAATTTCCTTTAAAATGCGTTTTATGATGCAATCCCTCCATAACTTTACAATTATTAATTTTACAATCAATATACATTAAAATTTCAAAAGCATTAGACCTAATCACCTATCACAACATTCAAAGGCAATTTTAACGATTGGACCTTTCGCTTGCAAAGGATAAATGCAGTAATCCGCAGATCAGTGAATAAAAAGTTTTCATTATTGAGAATTTATTATTATTTAAATAATTTATAAATTTTTAGAACTTGAGTTGCAGGAAATATCTATATAATTATTTTAAAAAGTCAGGCGATGCATTATTTTAAGATCATCTCATAAAAGACTTTCGGACTTAGCGCTTTTAAGTAAGTACCTACAAGATACTACTGATAAGTACTTTTGGGGTACCTACCCAAAAGGATTTCAAGTTGCACTAATTTCAAAGAGAATATAATAGTGCGTGTCATATAGGTATACATAAAAAAAAAAAAGTATCAAATTATTAAAATTAACACACTGATCTGCGTTCTACTAGAAGTGAGGTTTAAAAAACTCGCATCTACACTAAGCTTGGATAAAATTACACAGTTAAAGACATTTCCAGAATATATTAACAAATCACGTTACAGTTTATAGATATTTCTTTTCTCATGCTCACAAAAATTAACTTGATTTCTAAAAACATAGGCATACAAATTTTGAAACTTTCTTAATAAGGCCCTTGTCCAGCAGTGGATTGTTGTGGCTGATGATGATGATAATAGAGTAAGGCTTATGGACTCCCTAAAATAAACCCTACTCCATGGTAGATCGTCAGATTCTGAATTATATTTTATGTCATTTCAGGAAACGCCTTTATCGCGGTTTTACTTATAAATACAGGTAACGTATTTTTAAAGCAATCTTATATAAAATGCGCATGGCATTATCTACAATAACAATTTTCCAATAAAATACTTAAGAACCTATCCTGCAACAGGTGGTCTCAACCACTCGTTTTAGTTTCTCCTACTTGAATCTTTAGCAGTCTGTTGTCAAAAAAGTGATGTGAATTTCTTATAATAATTAATATTAGACTGCTTGAAAAATACTTCCCCAGATCGGGGATGGAACGACTCGCAAAGTGACTAGGGACCCTGTACATTACGCTAAAAATATATGTGAAAGAGTCAAAATGACTATTACTTATGTTATTATGGTATTTAACGAATTTATTGCCTATATGCTTTACATACTAAGTACGTAATTTCATTGATTGGTAAGAGACAATTAATGTATTAATTAGATACGTGAATTCGTAAAATTATTAATTTAAAAGCTGCCAATTGATATTTGGATTCTTTTAATAGTCGTTTTCATATTTTGACCACATGGATTTCATCTCACTACACATAAGTGTTATAATCGGCACGGCAGCTGCAGATTCTAGGCAAACATCTTGAGTCAACTTGACTCTAGTACGGAAAATGTACCATATATAAGTATGTTTTCCCATAACTATACCGTTTTTAGAACGTCTAGTGAAAGTCTTCATTGCTTTAAATAAAGTGAGACGTTTACTTGATGAAGTGTCACTATTAATAAGTCTAAGTACCTTTGAATGGGAAAGTCTTCTTTGCGTTTTTACTATCTTAATTTTAAATGCCAAAATGGAATTGCACAAATCCTACTTATTCGATTATGAAATAAAGCTAAACTGACAATAAAATTGGTCATTTACTTAATAATTAGTATAGTAATTAAAGAGTAAAACCCAGTGATAGTGTAGTTAATAAGCAGTTATAGATATCAAGGGTTAAGTCTGAAAATATAATTAAATATTAGATAATGCCCATAGAAAGGGTCTCCATAGATTTATTCGAATTAATAAAATGCAGAACGTGATTATGGTGTATCTTTTGAAACCTTTTTGATTGGTCAATTGACTTTTCATTTGACAGATCACTCATGTGATTGTCCTAACTCCTTGATACAACCTAATTGATTTTGTTAAGAATAGTGCATATTGAGCAATAAATTCATAAACATTTCAAATTGAGATTGTTTTTAAAGGTTGTAGATTAAAAATTAACTCTTGAGACTAACTCTTAAAAAAAGAGAGTTTATTGCTAATCTAAAACTTGTGACTAAAGCTATGTTTTCGCTGCCTTTTGATTGAGTGAATTATGTTTCGTCCATATCAGATTGTTGATAACGACTATGTGGGTCTATTCTATGTATAGAACACAACAAATTGATAGCATGTCATTACTAAAACTTGTAGATTAGAAATAAAACTCTTTGGTAAGTTAAATCAAGGCACTGCAAACTGTGTTATTAATAAAGTTCACAGAAAAATTTGCAAGGGAATTAAATATTTTTGGTCTCCTCACAGTGATCGACGCGAATCGGTTACAGTTGACGATAGAAATTGACTCGGCTTAGAGTTTTGGCTGTTATTTTAGGACGTTTTTAAATTTATTTTGATCGACTTTCCCGTTTCCATGTCTATAAAGTTGGGAAATCCTCTAAAATGAATTGAAGGTTTTTATTATGTATTTTTTAGACGAGAGACACTTCAAATTATATTAGCTTGATAGTGTATTGAAAAGACTTACCATAGAGATAGGTTTATAGGAAATCTATAAATCAATAAATAATAATAACTCTATGGTAGTCTTTTTAAAAGGTAAATAAAATAAAGTGTATTCCTTATTACAAATATAAAGGGAAAAACTTTAAAATGATTTTTAAATCTATTTACAATATCATTAAGAACTTGACGACTAGTCGAGGAATGGAAAATATTTACCATTTAATTATAAAATCTAACTACAATAGACTAAACATACAAAAATATCATTTGACGCGACACACCGCATTTATAATAATTGCTATATTCCTCACTTTATGTCACCATTAGTGCATTCAAATTATGAACACGAAATTACAACCAATCAGATAAAACACAATGAAGTCAGGTCACTATTATGTAAGCAATTCGCCAAAAAAATGGTGAATTAAATGTCACCATATCTAATCAGTTTATCAAAAAAGTCATATTCATAATTCGATTGCAATACTTACATTACCTATGCCAAAAATACGAAACCAAAAGGTACTAAAAAAATATAAACTAACCTAAAAAATTCGGACCTTTAGGTACCCAGCTGTTAAAAATACCTAAACCTAATTTTAACCCTAGGTTTATTATATTGACTAAGATCAAAATGCGAAGTTTTGTTAAAATTATTTGATTTCTTGCAAGCATTTTTGAAAGTTATTTTAAAATGTCTATTTCCACGAAACTTATTCGAAAATACAAAACGATGTTTCTTCTTTCTTAAGATACTAAGAAGTGTTAATAATAATCATATATTCAAATTGATCTTAGTACTTAAACAAAAAATAAATTTAGAACACCTTTAGTAAAGGCGCGATTTTATGTATGTATGTATGTATTAGTTCTAAAGATTTATAATGGTCACATTTAATAATGGCAGGACAAGTGATTTTCCTGTGATTGTTCATTGGAATATTTAAATTATGTCAAAACGCAGTGAAATTTGTAAAAAACAAGATTTGCTTTCTCATGGCGGTTCCAAATTGACCAATCAATGATTTTTTGTTGCGTACAAACTCCGTAATTAATTTGTAATTTGCTTGCGTAGAAATCTACAGTTTTATTTTCCTGATCATAATTTTAGCGTTGAACTTCGGGATAACCTCCTTTTTTAATTTGAGTGCGGATTTCACTACATCGATTACAAAAATGACGAATAATTTCAGGGCCGACCATTCCCATAGATCTAGACGTCGAAAACTTCAAAATCTTGTTTTTACTCTATCTACATTCATGTTGTTTTAGTCAGACGGCGGCGGTGCGGGCGTGGCTGGGTCGGCTGAGGCACAGCAGGCGCGCCAGCCGGCCGGCTTGGTGTATCACCGCGCGGCGGACGGCACGTGAGCGGCGTCTGCGCTCGGCGTGCCCTTGTCTTAACTGACAGGTATGAACCAATAACTGGAACCTAGCACTGGAACCAATCACTGCCCTAAACGAAGACAAATCTGCACCAGGGAACTACTTAACTGACAGGTATGAACCAATAACTGGAACCTAGCACTGGAACCAATCACTGCCTAAACGAAGACAAATCTGCACCAGGGAACTACTTAACTGACAGGTATGAACCAATAACTGGAACCTAGCACTGGAACCAATCACTGCCTAAACGAAGACAAATCTGCACCAGGGAACTACTTAACTGACAGGTATGAACCAATAACTGGAACCTAGCACTGGAACCAATCACTGCCCTAAACGAAGACAAATCTGCACCAGGGAACTACTTAACTGACAGGTATGAACCAATAACTGGAACCTAGCACTGGAACCAAGCACTGCCCCAAACAAAGACAAAACTGCTGCAGAAAGGAAGGCAGTCTTGGCAAGAGCTGGTCGATTACTGTCTGCTCGAGTGAACTACTTGACTGACAGAAATGAACTAAAGCTAAACACTGGAACCAAGCACTGGTTTCCTCCTAACAAAGAAACCTGCAGTTGGAAGCTCGATCGCTCTGGGTGCCAGGGAACTACTTGACTGACAGGTATGAATCATCAGATCATTAACAGACGAGTCATCCACTGCTGACTTCATTGACAATAATTTTAGGCCTAGGTACTGCATCCAACAGCTTACCAACTTACTACAACTGCAACAAGGTCATGGATTCATAGAGGCCTTAAACCGTATCTTAAATCCGAAAGACTCGTCATTATTATTATTCATGCATGTCCTATCGTTATTTCACCACTTTATCCCATATTCAAAGGGGAAATAATTACTATTTAGTATTAGGAAAAAAATATTTAACGTTGCATCTCTTCCAACAGGCAAGCATCATTCGACATCGGCCTAGAGTCAGTAGAAGAGTCTTGTGACCCCGACCCGAGTAAAGACAAGGCACGCCGAGCGCAGACGCCGCTCACGTGCCGTCCGCCGCGCGGTGATACACCAAGCCGGGCCGGCTGGCGCGCCTGCTGTGCCTCAGCCGACCCAGCCACGCCCGCACCGCCGCCGTCTGACTAAAACAACATGAATGTAGATAGAGTAAAAACAAGATTTTGAAGTTTTCGAACGTTAGATCTATGGGAATGGTCGGCCCTGAAATTATTCGTCATTTTTGTAATCGATGTAGTGAAATCCGCACTCAAATTAAAAAAGGAGGTTTATCCCGAAGTTCAACGCTAAAATTATGATTCAGGAAAATAAAACTGTAGATTTCTACGCAAGCAATTACAAATTATTTACGGGTTTGTACGCAACAAAAAATCATTGATTGGTCAATTTGGAACCGCCATGAGAAAGCAATCTTGTTTTTTTACAAATTTCACTGCGTTTGACATAATTTAAATATTCCAATGAACAATCACAGGAAAATCACTTGTCCTGCCATTATTAAATGTGGACCATTATAAATCTTTAGAACTAATACATACATACATACATAAAATCGCGCCTTTACTAAAGGTGTTCTAAATTTATTTTTTGTTTAAGTACTAAAGATCAATTTGAATATTATGATTATTATTAACACTTCTTAGTATCTTAAGAAAGAAGAAACATCGTTTTGTATTTTCGAATATAGTTTCGTGGAAATAGACATTTTAAATAACTTTCAAAAAATGCTTGCAAGAAATCAAATAATTTTTAACAAAACTTCGCATTTTGATCTTAGTCAATATAATTAAACCTAGGGTTAAAATTAGGTTTAGGTATTTTTAACAGCTGGGTACCTAAAGGTCCGAATTTTTTAGGTTAGTTTATATTTTTTAAGTACCTTTTGGTTTCGTATTTTGGCATAGGTAATGTAAGTATTGCAATCGAAT
>JARACY010006232.1:0-18091 GCA_029255725.1 Scrobipalpa atriplicella
TCATCACAGGATATTTTTTCAGAAAATTAAAAAAAAAATTGCTTGCTAAACTTAAAATTGAAACAAAGCCCTGGCTGACCCACTTTCTTTTATTTATTACACGTGAGTTTCGAACATCGTTTTGTAGGCGACTGATGCGCTTGCGTTGCTTTTGCGACTTTTATAAATATAAAGTGCACGCCACTTGCAAATGCGAAAAAAATTCCATAAGTACGTGTAATAAATAAAAGAAAGTGGGTCAGCCAGGGCTTTGTTTCAATTTTAAGTTTAGCAAGCATCAAAATACATACTGGGTGTAAGGGACAGCGGAAACTGAACACCTATCACCAGGATATTTTTTCAGAAAATTAAAAAAAAAATGCTTTTCCATACAAATTTTCGGATCGAAGCGGTCACTTTGTATGAAAAGCAAATTCTTTTTTTCATTTCCTGATAAAAAATCCCGGTGATATAGTTGTTCAGTTTGGTTGACTGAGCAACCCCTATCAGTTTGCGGGACGCTGTCCTTTACACCCCGTATGGTCAAAACTCTCGTATCCTTATTGTTCTTGTCGTGTGGGTTGCAAGTTGATCGACCAGATAAACCCTGGTAACAGAGATTTTACCTTAACCGCCTAAAAGCTTAGCTAACAGGCCTCTGACACACCACTATCAAAGAAAGCGACCGGGACCAAGGGCTTAACGAGCCCTCCGAAGCACGGAATCTTTTTTCTTCCGGACAATCAGGCGATTCGGCCTGCATTGTCCTAATTCTCTTCTTGTCAAAACAAGGTCAAAAAAGACTCTTTACGTCTAGGTCATGCTCATGGTACCTATAGGTACAAGTGATTACCTACTCAGTGGGTACAAGGTCCAGCTAGCAAGACATTAGATAAATAAAAAATGCGATAAAAGATGCGAAGATCATCAAATAAAAGCTTCTAAACAAACGAAAAATTTATTTGGTAGTATCCATACGCTATCTTATTTAGGTAGCTATATAAAATAAATAATCTTGCTAAAACATAATTATGCAAGCAGGCATATCGATGGTCTAGACCTAGACTTTAGAAAGATAAAGATTGACGAACTAAAACTCATAATTCTGTATAACTATACAGACTAACTAGCGTGCTTCTAGTTGTAGAATTTTATTGATTATTTATACTTACATAAATTCATACTTACATCGATCACGCCTTTATCCCTTACGGGGTAGGTAGAGCGTGAAACGCTTAGTAAAAGGCGCCTTCGCTACGTCTGACAAATATTGAGGGAAAATTTTAGATTGAAATGTGTATCGCTATAGTGACAGATTGTCAGCCCATCACCCAAATTACAATAGGTATACTGTAATTCTTGAATCCCTTCTGCTGGCTTTTACACAGCATGCTCGAAAGGAAAGGCAGCTGAAACATTCTATGTTTTTCTATCGCTCCCAGTTGGTCCAGCATGGAAGAATACTAAAATATATACTTAGTATTCTTAATTATACTTTTTCTTAATAATATACTTGTTTTTGAGTTAAAGCTGATGACGTCATGTAGTCTAGACTGAAAGAGACGGATGAATTATGTAGTTTTGATAAGAGCTAACGATAGAGCATGTTTTTTTTTTAATACATGTGATTTAAAAAAAAATACTTCTATGCTGGACTTGGAGCGATATAAAAACATAGAAATGTGCAAGCTGTTTCTCCTCCCGGGCATGCTGCAGAAGTCAGCAAAAGGATTCGAGGGTTTAAATTGTGGCTACTTTCCAACTAGTCAAATCAGCAACTTTTTATGAAATGTCAAAAACGCTTTTTTGTATGAAAATAGTGAGTTATGACGTCACATTTTAGTAAATATTGACTACTCAAATCAATTACTTATATACTTTAATTCGATTATTAAAATCTAAATATGATAGATATTAAAATCAAAATATAATTATAATATAATTCATACATAAAATCACGCTTATCATTTTGTAGTTCATTAGGTATATTTTTTTTATCCGAACTCTGCCTCGGGACACCCTGTAGAATATGAGTCAATTATATCTCATTAAGGTGACCTTAATTGGGTCGTGATAGCATTCGAGAAAAGCACTACAGCTGCCAATAATAATAAACTGTTGAAAATAAGGAGTTATTTTAACACAACAACATCTTTATGGAAAACTTCTAAGGTTAAGAGCTCATTCACGCTATTTTACGGCAAAATAACTGCCTCCGTGGTCCAGTGGTCTGAGCCATGGGCTCCTGATCCGCAGGTCTTGCGTTCAATTCTCAGGGGAGGGGCCACAAAGTTGACATCTGCCAATTTATCACTTTGTGAGATTTTTCCCAGTTTGGTTAGGAAAATGCAGGCTGAATCACCTGATGGTCTGGAAGAAAAAATATTCCGTGCTTCGGAGGGCACGCTATGCCGTTGGTCCCGGTCGCTGTATTTGATAGTGATGGTTACGAACACCATGTCAGAGGCCGGAGTTGTGCTACTAAACGGTTTAAAAACTCTGACACCAGAGTTCATCGGGTTGATCGGCTAACGACAAGAAGTCACAAAAATCATCGCTGCGATTCCTTAGCAGTTTGTGATCAGATCAAGATCGTAGACAGCGAAAAGAAGCTCCGGTCTTCCTTCTCCCTTCACACCTATCTTCTTCTTGTAGCGTGGGTTTCGAGTCGATCGACCCGATGAACCCTGGTGTCAGAGTTTTTATGGTGTGATGAATGAATGGTGACGCCGTCTGATGCCAGTAGCGTTCTTCGATTCCCCAAATCATCCTTAGACCCGATTTTCAAAAATCTCGGTATGAGCTGTAAATTTTTCATCCCTACATTTATCCTCCCTCACTTCAGCTAAAATATTTCTTTCAAAGTTGAGGGTTTTAATAGGGCCCAATAGACGAGATTGACAAGAAATTCTTTTGTTGTCGCCTTGAGTGTCCCGCCAGTAAATAAAGGAACAAAAAGATTTTCTGTAACTTTTTATGCCTGCGTGGGCCGAAAAACGAGCTTTTCCCCTTAATATTTAAATTATATTTTTGGCATCATTAAACATGATGTTTCTGAGAATATTATTGATATCCCATTTATTTTTCTCTTTGATTCTGTCTGTTACTCATAAGATACTTATTATAAATATCAGTGTTTATTGCGTATTCTTTTTTAAAATTTTGCCTCTTTTCGCCATGTAAAGCAAACTCTTAAGGTGCGTAGCTGCAGCGGAGCGACGCGGCGCGGCGCGGCGCTACACGGTGCGACAAATGATTCTTTGTACGAAAATGTATGCGACGTACCGCACTGAAGCGGAGCGACGACTGGAAGACTGTCAAAAATGTATGAAGTAACATTGCTGCGCCGTGTCGCGCCGCTGCAGTGCCGCGTCGCTCCACTGCAACTTCGCCCTAGTGCGTCTAACCTGTACGGACATTTGGTCCGTTTACTGAAATATTGGTTTTTACTACGTTGCCTTTTTCATATTGGCTACATCTCACACAAAAACCTAACAAAATATATCCCTAACATCCCCCATATTATATCTGCCTTTACAATACAACCCTTCGTGAAGTCAGCAGTTTTTCATAGGAAATAAGTGCCCTCCGATAGGGTTGTGATTTATCGAAACCGCTAACCTTTAGCCAACCTTGGGTTTTATTCAGATTTCAGATATTACGGTGTACCTTTGGAAAATTATTTTATTGTGCTTTAATATCAGTTTTCTAAAAATAAGTGTGCTGTAAGAAATTTATTCATGGAAATTGTTGTGTATTTTTTCTTTATATAAGTATTTGCATTTTTATGTTCTTTATTATTGTGTACAATAAATTGTTAAATAAATAAATAAATAATAGATAGAAACGAGAGGTTTTAATTTTAAAGCTTTCACCAGGAAATTCTTGCAGGAAAACAAAATGACTTTCTCATTCAAAATGACCACCTTGATCACACAATTTTGTATAGATACCTACTTAAGAAAGCCATTTTTTTTATCCCTAAAAGAATTTCCTGGTGAAAGTTGTTCAGTTTCGTTGACTGAGCAACCCATATTAGTTTCTGGGTACACGTCTGCTGATGACCGCGGAGTATGAAACCACTCTGATATATCCCGTTCAAATCTTCTTCTTCTATCGAGTCGATGACAAGAATACACCTAATCTTTCTTTTTCTTTAAATTTCCCTAGCCCAGTAATCCGCAACCCTGACTGCGTTGTCGGTTGCCTGCATTAACTGCTCTCGCGAGCAAGTGGTGGGGCATGTGGAGCAAGCTATTAAGTGGGACATGGTCTGTGGGTCTACCCCGCATTTGCATCGAAGGTCGGAATCTTGTGTGAATCCCCACCTGAAGCGATTATCTTTGCTCCGGCCGACTTGAGTACGGAGCCTATTTAAAGACTTCCAAGTCGTCCTCGCAAGATTGTGTCCAGGTGGGAGATTTTCCGACAGTGGCACAAAGGGGGAAGGTAGGTTAGTTTTTTCTTTCCATAACCGGCATCTCGCCTGTTGCGGGGCTTCACCAGAAATTGGACTGACACACTTCATAAAGCTCCTGCGGCTTTTGAGCCTTTGAGGCACAGGGCTGTAGTTGTGCATCGGATGAAGTGGGTCAGTTTCCAATTTGGCCCTCTCAGTGGAACTTGTAACTGCTCTACGGATTTCTGGGGGCGCTATTCCTGCCAGTGGATACAGCATTGGTACCGGGGTCGGCTTAAGGCAGCCAGTAATTATACGGCAGGTTTCGTTGAGTGCTGTATCCACTTTCTTGGCATGGGCAGAGCGCTCCCACACGGGACACGCATATTCGCCCGCGGAGTAGCAGAGCGCCAGGCCAGTAGTCCGTAGAACTGTAGGTGAGGCACCCCATTTGGTTGAAGTTAGTTTGCGCAGAAGGTTGTTGCGAGCACATACCTTCTGCTTAACATTTTCACAGTTCTTTTTAAATGTGAGTGACCTATCTAAAGTTACACCGAGGTATCTTGGGTGATCGCTGTGGGCAATCGGCACTCCTTGCCATAGAATATTAAGATGACGACCCGCTTCCTGGTTGCGCAGATGGAATACGCAGGACTGGGTTTTCAGCGGGTTAGGCTTCAAGGCGTTACCTTCGTAATACTCCGATAGTGCTTCGAGTGCAGCTGAAAGGTTTGCTTCAGCTTCCTCGAAAGTTGCGGTACGCGAAGTAAGGGCCAGGTCATCAGCGTATAGAAAGCGGGAGGTACTAGGGCTTGCTGGCTGGTCGTTGGTGTAGATATTAAAGAGAGTAGGTGCAAGGACGCTACCTTGCGGTAGGCCATTTTTCTGGTTACGCCAACGACTTTTATCAGAGCTGAGATGAACCTGGAAGCGCCGATTGCGGAGCATTTCGCCCAAAACTTCCACAAACTTGCTGTCGCCGGTTATGTTGCCCACTTTCCATAGAAGTGTCTTAATGTTGACCGTATCATAGGCTGCAGAAAGGTCAACAAATACAGCGCCTGTCAAATAATAACAATCTTACTGTAGTGAACAACCGCAGAAATCTCAAAACTTATAGTGAACATTTTGTACAATATCATCGACAAAAGACGTTGGAATATATTAATTTGCTGCCACTTGATCTTATTTCTCATTATAATTTGTCTTGATTATAAACTTTCAGTCTCTTCATTGTGAACTTTATGAAGAAAGGACCTTCTTACGAAACTTTTGTACTAAATACCGGAGTTCGCAAAATACTGAACTGTGTTCAAAGAATAAAGGTTCAGAGTGGGTCAAATTTATTTCAAATCTGTTAGGAAGATTTTCTGTTGAGGAAGTTACTTTCGCTTTCTTGCTATTTTGTTTATCAAAGGCGTTTGAATTTCATTAATTGATTAATTTTTTGAATTAAAAAAGTTTTGTAAGATAAATTGTAAATTTTAGATTTAATTACTAATCTAACTATCAATCAAGTTACCTAATCTATTCAGAAAACAATACAAACATATTTTTTTAGACATTGAACTAAAATCATCAATGAAAGTACTACTGTCCCGATCGGTCGGACTTACCTAGCTAAAAGGATAGTGCAATATTCATATTCATACTCAATACACAATTAGTTTCTTACACCGCAGTTTCAACCACGCCATTAATGAGTTTTCCCGTGGGAATAAGATACTTATTTTCCCGAGGAATAAAGTAGCCTTTGTGCGCTTTTAGGTTACCATCTCTCGTCAAGCCCAATTTCATCAAAATCCGTTCAGCTGTTTAGTCGTGACAGAGTTACTTTTGCATTAATAATATTAGGTGATATCAATATGGATACGATAAGAAGATTGACGTGTAAAAATAGCATTACATCTTTAAACTCAGCCATGTTCAGTTCGAAACAATTTGCATGCAGTCGTTTCGCTCTCGATAAAAGTTTTTTTTAGTAAGAGGATTCGCGTGGAATTGAAACCGTGCACGTTCGGGAGGTTAGTTGCTCTCAATTTGGGCGATAGCTTGCATTCATACCTTTGCACTCGTGTTACGAGCTATGTACATAGGGAGGACTTTTTTTAAGCGCACCTGGAGGGGAAGTACTCCAGAGAGAGAATGCAAATTATACTAAAAGGAAACGTTCTTTCATTTTTAAAAGGAAACAGAACTGTATAGAGATTTTTTGTTTCATTTAGCCTGATTGTTAGAGAGAGTTGATCCATAGTAAGTTAGTATTAGTAGGTAGGTATATTCCCTCCGGCCAGGTACAGTTAAAAAATTTCACCCTATCTACTTAGGTAGTTAGGTAATTTCACCCTGTTTAGCTAGGTACACGTCCGTCCAATGGTTATTTTTAACAGAGGTTTACATATTGGGTATTTTCATATTGGAAATTATGTTTTTATATTACCACGAACAAACGTTATGAAATAATATTTTTCTACCGAAACTCAACTCGTCTGTATATTTGATCTAAGTTCGTCTGATATTCTGAAAGTTATTCTGAAATACATAAAAGGTAAAAGGTTTCAGAATGATCTAATTTCCTTCCACGTAGGTACACGCTAAGGCACTTGAAGTAAGTGTTACTGATTTGCACTACAATAAAAATATTCACGTAGTTTTTTATGCTTGAGCGGGAGTGTCACTGTACCAAATATTTCTCATAAAAGGTTGGTGAGTGGTTTCATTCGGATATTTTGCGTGAGAAATGTCGGCTTTTAGATCTTTTTTGTACAGGAAGGTCCAGGCCTATTTAAGGTGGCTACCTGTGGGTCCATTTATTATTTGCTCTCTTGACGTAGAGGTGTTAGGTATATTTCAAACTGAAAAGGGAAGGTGAATGGAAAAGCTATTTAGCGTGAATATATCTAAACCTTTTCATGAAAATTGTAAGAAAAGCAAAAATCAAAAGTTATTATAATGACGTATTGCTTTTGTATGTGCTTTTCGCTGTTTGTTTTAGAGGAATTTACCTATTTAAGAAAAAGAATGAAAAAGTTTTTCTTGACAATAAATTACTTATTTCGAAATTGATGATTGTCGAGGCTTTCCTCTCTCAAAGTTTGTTTGCAAATAATATTTAAACAAAACAAACTGTCTCAAAGACGAGTAACTTCAGACAGACAGTAAATAGAAGAGCCTATATTGTTTAACAATGATTTGAGAAAGTCGCTGGGGAGCGCTAGCTTTTACTCTTCTGTGCTGCTAAACATCAATAATCACTCCAAACAAGATATCTCCACCCTTTTCAGAGAAGTTCACTTCAAAAGCCATTGTTGTTGGCTGAAAATGCGCAACCGGCTTCGAAATACGTCACTCAGTGGACTTCCTCGTCGCTTTTCAGCCCCTGCCTGCGATTGACGCCATTTTGAACTGCGCATAGCCAATTTGGCTGAAGCTATAAGCCGCGTATTCATTGAGCTTGACGTGCGAGCCGGATCTATCAACCACTCGCAACAAACTGAGATTCCATCCATGTTACCTGGTTAATTGGCAGTATACCACCCAACGTTTCAAAAGAATCTTTCTGCCTACTACACTATGGAATCAGTTATCTGCTCAGATATTTTTGGTTCGTTACAACATGGCAGTTTTCAAGAAATGAGCCTTATCATTCTTAAAAAGGCCGGCAACGCATTTGTGCCCCCCCGGGTGTTGCAAGTGTCCATGGGCGGCGGTGATTAGGATTACTTACCATCAGATGACCCACCTGCTCGTCTGCTTCCCTCTTTCATAAAAAAAAAACTAAAACATGTAGAATCTCGCATAGAGCAGTCGACAAATAAAAATAATACAAGGGGTAAGGGACAGCTTTCCGCAAACCGATAGGGGTTGCCCCCATTCAACGAAACTGAACAACTTTAACCAAAAAATTCTTTCAGGAAGTGAAAAAACTTTGACATTCCCATACAAAATTACCACCTCGACCAGTAATTTTGTATGGGGAAGTCATTTATTTTTATTTAGTATTTTTTTTTTTCCGGATATTGTTCAGTATCATTGACTCTTATCAGTTTGCGGGAAGCTAATTTTGCACCAGTTCAGTTTGAATTGAACAGGTTTGGTTTTCAAGGTGCGTAATGTTCTCGCTCTTCGCAATGTATACCGCTGCCCGAGCCCGAATGACCGCCTTTGTGTGAGACCCTTAGTCCATGGAATCGATAGGTATGTAAGTATTTGGAATTAGATCCGCTAAAAGTGCAAAACTCGTCCGGCGGACAACAAGTGGAAAGCAAATGTTTGTTCTAATCAGTCGCAAAAAGTTTTGGCCGGCTCGTACGTGCAGTCAATACCGCGACAGTTGGGTACCTATTCTACGATTTCTTAATATTGTGTGCCTGTTTGATGCCGGGTCAGAATAGGTAGGTACCATTGGCCCATGTCTTGCACCTAGACACCCAACGGTATCTGTGAATGGAATATTTCGAGGGTCATGTAGTAGTACCTACACTATAATAAAAGAAATACATAAAAATAATAATAATAGTTTTGGGGTGGGTGGGATCTACTTCCAACTGCTACGCCCCGAGCAACGGCAACGGCAACACATATGAATAACTTCGGCTGGTGGTGGTAGTAGGCTCCGCTAGGGTGTGAGAGTGCTAGTCCTATAACAAGGGCATCGAGCAAGGGCATGAGCTCGCTCCATCGTCGGATCTGTTACTCCTGACCTTGTGTCTAGAGTCAAAAGAAAACCCATTTCTATTTAGAAAAAAAGAAATAGAAGAGAATGCATTTGTACCAACTGCAATTTACCTCTGATTACTATGAAAATGCAGTCCGTCTATCCAGATAGACCCTAAGCTAGGGCCTAACTTTTTAACTACCTACCTAGTTCTTCTGCAGCAAAAATAATGACACGTTAATAAAAACAAGTATTATTTGAGATAATAATCATAGGGACAGTTTATTCATAAGGTAGTACAAACGTAGATACAAGACGCAAACATAAGAAAAATACAGATAAGTTAGATATTTTCGATGAGTTCATATATCAACAAAGTTAAGAGAAAATCCTTTATAGTTGAGGAAAATAAATATAATTTTTTGTGCTACTTTACTTTTCCCCCTAATGAGCATACAAAAAAGTTTATATCACAAGTCACAAATCCATTTTCATTTTTCAAGAATTTTAGTAGAATAGACATTCGCAGATTGGATCCAATGTTGGTGTTGGTTTAAAAATCGAACGCATTGTTTGTCTGGTGTTTGTGAAAGTTGGAGAAACTTAAGGTATGTGTACCTAATAGGAACTAGGTCATTTTATACCTGGGGTTGTTTTACCAAATGGACTTGTTTATATCTTACGTATAGTAGGCTGCAACATAGCATACCTAGTGCCGCCGCAAACGATTGAAGTTTTTGCAAAAGTGTGTTATGATTTTAATAAAATTGTTTCAAAAAATTAGTTAAGACATATCCGAATCTTAAATAAATATTTTAAAAGCTACATGGATTTCCAAGAAAACTTCAATTGTTTGAGGCGGTACTAGGTATTATGCACTTTTGCAGCCTACTGTACGTAAATGGAACCTTCTCACAGATTAACAAAGCTTCCTCTTTTCTTAGTGTGTGGGAATGCCAGAGTTGTTTTATCGTTGTTATTTTATTATACTTAGTTGAAGAGTTCGCTTCACCCACCTTCGACACAAGCAAATCTACGTCGACGAAAGAAATATGATACGTAACTGCTATAAAAATACCCTTGATATACTTAGGGGAAAGTTTGTGAATTTCAAGAGAGCATTCACATTAAATTCTAAATATTTCAGGTTTTGGGCAGATGAAAAACACATTACAATGTTTAGATTTTTTTTTATAAACAGCCTCCCTCGTCAAATGAGGCTTGGGCTTGAAACCGACTGCGCTGTTAAGGAGGGAAGTACTCTAAATCGGGCTAAACACGGTCCGGCATTTGACTTTGTTAGTATAGTTAATAGTTGAATTTTCAATAAATCTATATATGGTTAGCTTCTCTAAAATATGGAGAACAACTAGATTCATAGATATAATCTAAAAATACTATTATTACACCAGGAAATCATCAGAAATATCATGAAAATCTGGCGTCTCAATGCCGAATTTGAACAACTGTGACATTTCTATGAGCTTAGAAACAGCAAATGTTATATCGAAATCACCGTATAATTATGAAGAACATCATAATCAACTCTGTTTTTCAATACTTTTTGTATACATTGAGATATATGCAAAAATATAAGAAATCGGCTTGAAACAGCCCCATGCTAGAAAAGGACAGAGCGCGCATTCTGTCATTGGTTTGAAAGGGACAGTTGCCGCGAGCACATAGACCCTTAAGACCTAAATAAACAGAAAGCACACAATGTTAGAGAGAATTTCGCTCCAAAACGTAACAGAGTAAATAAAGCTCACAGAAAAATATCAAACTGAAAATAAAACATTTTTCCGGTTTGAAAGTAAGCAATCGTATCGTATGTGGCCAAGTTTTTTTATGTTAAACAGCGGCAGCTAAGCTACGGCCCACCTGATGGTAAATAGCACCATAGCCTATAACACCCCAAGCAGCCATTATTGGTAACCGTTACTACTCATTTACCACACAAATGTGTGGTAACTAATTGTGTTTAGTCGCATTCTTGTCGCATTTTTGGTCGTTGTTCCTTCCCAATTTAGGCCTGGTGACCAGAATGGACACGAGTGTACACAGTCGCATTTTGGTCACACGGTTACGTCGCTGTGTGTACACTTTGTTCTCAGTTTATAACCAGATTTTAGAAAACATTCACTCAATCCGACTCAATCATTCGTTCATTGCTCTTAACTTGAGGACGTCATTTTGAAGTGACAGTTTATAAAACTTTAAGTTTTTCGCCATCATTGTTTGCCTGAGTAAGTACATTATTTAGATTTTATTGATATTTAGAAGTTTGAATACATAAAATATACGTGGGAAGTTAAAACTGTCGTGTAATAAGGCAATATAGTTTGAAATATGCCAAAGGGCCACCTCGAAATTGTAATTTGATTGATAAACTCATATTAAGTAATTTGATTGCTCCCTTTTGATTTAAGAAATCTCTACATTTCCAGTTATCAAAAGCTTCTCTTCCTAAATATAGACATATTTGATGCTAAAATTCTACTACTTATGCAAAATTAAACTGAAAAATAGCTAAATCAAAAACAAAATAGATTTTACCTTGTGAAAAAATTGTAGTCGCGAACTGGTTACATTGTTACGTAATTGTGTCTACTTATGTCAACCTGTGTCTACTTGTTACTAAATTTTCAAAATGGTGCCATTGTATTTTTTCTTTTACAGCGAATCTCAAAGTTTGTCCATAACTAAAATCCAGAATTCCAACCATGCCGTTTTCAGTGGTATAAACCACAGAAGGTGGATCGGAATTTGTTTCCATTGCGCCAGATACCTGGATTGACTTCGAAAACAATGTGTTGTATTGGCCACGCACTAGGAAAAAGTGCGAAATAGAAATTTTGCAACGAACGGAAAACAGTCTACCCATGGACAACTGGAAAATAAAACTTAAAGGTGTTATATATATATCAAATTAAAGGCAATTTCTTAAAGTATATAGCAAAAATATTTTTTAACAATAAATACCAATAAATCTTGTATAAAAACAATAATTAAAAAGTTACAAAAGTGAATTTTTGCATTTGTTTTAAATAACTAATTAACGGCTTACTTTTCAGGAACAGTATAAAGACAATATTTAAGGTACTTATATGGTAAGACCTTAAAAATAAAAAAATAAAAACTTTAATCGGATAAACAGTTCTTGAGATATACCTAGTAGATATTATGGAAATCAACATTTTCTGTCTAAGATTGGCCGCCATTTTTATCAGATACTACTTAGAGATCAGAAATAAGGTTTTTTAACATTCTTATAAGCCTGTCTAACTACGGTATTAAGAAAAAAATATTCACTCAAAGTTAACCATTTTTTTCGAATATCCGCCATCTTTAATTGGCCGCCATTTTTGTTAGCTGCCACTCAGAGATGGCAGGCATAGTTTTTTTACATCCCTATAATTATGTCCAACTACTGTATAAAGAGAGACCTCAACTTAGTACACATCGGAGCAACCACGACCACTCTGTCAAGAGTGTACGACTGAGAAGAAAAAGAAGACTGTATAAAGGAAAATTGGTACCCCCTGGGCGAGCATCCCATGGACTATCAGTACAGTTTGAGAAGCAAGCACTTAAAATGTCAATTGCATTCAAATACACGAGATATTAACAGATGTTTGTTTATAAACAGTTACGGAACGTTACCACACGCTATATTAATTACAATTATGCAGTTACTACACAATTACTACACAATGACCACACAAGAACTGAAAATAAAACTAGTGTATACACTAGTTACAATTTGGTCGCAAAAGTTTATGAAAATAAGTGTACGCAAAAATCTAGTAACGTTGTAGTTATGTGTGTACACAGCAACCATACATTGTTACTGAAACTTATTTCGGTCGCCTTGTGTATACACGATTACCACACTTAGTTACCAAAGCCAACACAGTCGCGACGCGTAGTAACAGTTACGGAACGGCGACTACTTGTAATTTGCTTGTTACTACTTTGGAGATCATGCGACTGAAAGTGGCTGCTTGGGACCGACTAGTATACAATTAGATTCTAGTGGGATAGCACAGTGCGTTGCACACCGTGAGACCTAAGCTGGATTGTCTCGAATATGCCACAAAATTTAGGAAAAATTGTACATACATACATAAAATCACGCCTTTATCACTAATGGGGTAGGCAGAGCAAAAACGACCTAACGAAGGTCATTCCGCCACATCTGACGAATTTTAAGGGGTAATTACAGACGATTATGTATATTGCTATAGTGACCAATTGTCAGCCCATCGCCTAAATTACAATACACTGAAACCCTCGAATCCCTTAGCTAGTTTTTACAGCATGCCCGGGAGGAGATGCAGCTGGCACATTCTATGTTTTTCTATCACTCCTAGTCCAGCATGGAAGTTGTTGTTAGAGAAATAAATAAATTAAGTTCACATAAAAATATCAAACTGGAAATAAAGTTGTATGATCGAGTGGTCAGAACTTTTGGCTTTCGATCAGCAAACAGTAGGTTTGATTGTAATTGTCACAGATAACACACAAACTTTCTGTTATAAAACCACTATGCCAGATAAAACAAACTTTCTACTATAAAACCACTATGCTTAAAATAAAATAAGGCTTTTTATAACACCTCGTATAATAGGCATAAAATTGAAACGCCCAAAAAATCTGCTGAAGCGTTGTATTAAAAGTTTTATTTATTCATGATCCTTGTAAGCCTTAAACGATGAAAATGAAAATGAAAGGCTAAGAAGTGGGTTTAAGGTAATGGTAATGGATACCTTTTCGGTTTTTTATATTTTCAAGAAGAAAAGAAGAAAATAGGCAAAATAATTTTATAACGCCTTAAACTAAAGAAAAAACTAAATAATAGAGTCAGTGCCCAAAATATAAAATCCTGTGTCAAAAGATGCAATGCAATTTAAAATCGAACTTCGTACATATAATAATAAATTAATTAAACCAAAAATTTATGTCATTCTTTTCTAATGTAAACTGGTACATACCTTTACATATACCTAATTATGAAAGCTAAATTATACCTCAGAGCTTTTTTATTCAAACCCTATAGCAAATAATGAAAACTAAGTTGCAATTAAGTTTTAACAATCATCCAAGAAATGTCGCTCGAATCCCAAAGCGTTTCAACAAAATTACATCGCGCTACGCATATTTAGAGATTTTCGGCCTACTAAAACATTCCAGAGCTATTCGTCAAAACGAAGCGAAACTTGGTGAAGGTTGACGGAATACATCATAGCAAACGAGAAAAGTTTGATTGGGGAAAGCTTCAGAAATTCATTAGCACATGCGGTGGACGAAACGAAATTACACCGCCGGCTCTGTAAGGTGGATCACTGCGGTTAGTCCGGGGGAATCTTGCGGTTAGGAGTTTCAATTTGGCCACCGAAATGCTCACCCTTAACTAGAATTTCATCCAAAGTACCTGGGTAGGTGTTAGTCTGGCATTGTACTAGGTTAAAAAAAAATTGCTACATCCGTTTGTGTAAGTGTGAACTTACCTACCCAATAGAATAGTATCTCTGGACCAGAAGGAAGATAAGGCATTACTGTTCCAAGCCTGAAATAAAGATATTATATTTAATTATTTTTATTTATATTAATATGTAGCTCTTTCAGTTTTGCAGTGTCTCTATGAGCGACAGACGGTGTTTTTTTTTTTTAAATTTAATTCAATTCCTACATATTGATTAGTCGAGTTTCAAGTCTTTTTTAAACCGTAATTGTTTATTTTTAAAATTTTAAGGGCATTTTGGGGTCTTGAAGCAATTAAATAACTAAGCTAATATTTTTTATTACCTATATAAACTCCAAAACAGATCGCTTTGGGTGTTTGGGTGTAGTTTGGTAATTATTTACCGTTATGGTAAGTTATTTTGTTACAGCGTTTGAAATGCAGTCCTTGTAGTATATAAGAGCTTACCAGAGCAATGCACATGATCGACACGTTAATAAAAACTTGGCGCAACTTGGAGCATGGCCCAACATACGAGTCGACAAGAGCACCCCAATCCCGATACTGACTTAGTGCCCGCTTCCTTTCCCTCCTTAATTAATTTCTGGAAACTTCCATTTACGGCAGCCTCTACTTGGCAAGTTTTGTCGGTAAAATTTCTCGATTTCGGTGATTAAATCTGATGGCATCGAATATTGATTTGGAATTGGTTGGTGTGAGCATTATTTACCGTTTGATTTTACGTTTAAAATTTTCCTTATTTGCTCAGATCACAACCCAAATATTGGTCTATGGCTGGTATATTGAAACTGCTGGATCGATTAAAAAAAGTTAGGCCAAAAAAATACAGGATACCGGAATACCGAGCTCTAGCAAAACGAATTCTCATCTTCGTCAGTGGCATAATCTCATCCGTGTCCAAACTATTCGAACAGCTGTCGTTCTATCGTCCAGCTATGTTAACGAGAACTATGCTGTTGATACCACATGTAGCACATCTGATCTATGTTGTCCATTGGTCGTTTACTATACCGGGTGTAAGGGACAGCGTCCCACAAACTGATAGGGGTTGCTCAGTCAACGATACTGAACACATATCACCAGAATTTTTTTAATAAAAAAAAAAATTTGCTTTTCCATACAAATTGTCTGATCGATGTGGTCATTTTGTATGAAAAAGTAATTTTTTTTTTCATTTCCTGAAAAAAAATCTTGGTGGTATTTGTTCAGTATCGTTGACTGAGCAACCCCTATAAGTTTGCGGGACGCTGTCCCTTACACCCCGTATAGTCCAAGAGACAGCTTGGGGGTGAGTCTCTCAGTCAACTAAATTGAACAATCTCGAAGAATTTCAGGATACAAAGTAAAAATTTAGCTTCCCCATAGAAATTGTCAAATCAACCGGTTAGTTTTTTTTCCGGTTGTCGTTTAATGACTTGGGAAGTGAAATAAATATTTTACTTCATGAAATAATTTTTCTTTGTGAAAGTTGTTCAGATTCGTTGACTGATAGGATCAAGTTGCAGAAACTGTCCGTTTTCCTTTACAGCCTCTATTGAAATTAAAGAATGCTGTCAATTCTCTGGACTTATCCTTTTTGGGCACCTACTTACCCGCGAGAAAAGGTTAAGAAACGAGTTCATTTCTCCATTGACTGACGATTAACCCACTAAAAAGACAATGCATCCTTATAGACAAGCAATGGATTAAGTTATTTTGTTTCGCATGTTGTCGCTTCGAATAGAATTAGATGCTGGTTGCTCTTGCATATTCATTTTGGACCACCGCGTCGCCCTGTTGCGTGTTACTGTTCGGTGTATCGACCTCGTGTTTCGGAATGTACGCGTTTTTTATAAAAAAAGAAGAAAGGAAACATACTATGTTCAAACGTATTTTCTACATTGTCGTCAATCATGTGCAGCTATGACTGCAAATCCAATTTTTGCGCATAACAGAGACTAAGAGGGAAATTCGTATGCGCACAAATTTATTTGCTATAAGAGTTTTTATTCTGCTTCTATTAAAAGTATCTGACGTATGTAGTGTTTTAGGTAAAACATTTAGATTGTACTATTGATAAACTATATTATTGACCACCACTGCGTTTAGTTTGAAAAGAATGTTTTTGATTCCAATTCGAAGTTGCTTTATTTTTTCTACGGCACTGATGAAATGAGAAGGTATTTCTACTTCTACAACATGATATTATAAACTATTTAAGTAATAACAAAATAGCCTTCAAATACAAACACGTAATAGTAGATCCTTCTCAATTACGATTTTAAGCCTACTTTCGAAACTGAGACTTGAACCAGAATTTTCACGAACCAGCAACTATTGCGCAATAACATTACAGTAATGACGTCATTACTAAGCTCCCTGCACACTGGCGAAGTATAAAACGTTTGTACTGTAACCATGGGATCAGTTTTATTGGAATTTTAGTAGCAGAAAAAGTCTCTTAAATCCACACAACCTCTCTAGCACAGATTACTTATGTGTGTCTCTAGACTGAAACAAAATAAATAAATTCCCTAATTGTGGTAACTTAAAACTGGTGGATGATGATAATTTTTATTAATTTTTACCTCGATACAGAACGGTTGCACGCTCCATGGTCACGAAATCATGCACGATCATGGTTCAGAAATATCTAAGTAAAATAAACAATGATCCCAGTGAAAATCCCGTTTAAAAATCCTAATTTAAATGTAGTGAACAACCGTGAAAATATCAAAATACTCGTATAAACTACCTGAAGTTAATTTTCATTATTTATTGGTTGGTATTCAGTCAGTTTACAGTTCTACGACTTTCTTTTATTGCTTCGCTAGTGCAATGAAAAGGCCTGTGTAATTAAATTTAATGCGATACTCCATTTTCGCTGCGTTTAGAGAGTGGTTTGAAACGTGCAATTTTAGCAGATGGTGTAGAGGCAAGCCTGGTGGTGGTGATAAGTACGAGTATTTAAAATATTCGCCTATTCGTAAAAAAAAAATGGTTTGGAGTGATTTCTTATGAGCTTATGTGCTGTATGAGTAACATCCGTGAAGCATTTTTACATCCTTCACATTTGGCAATTTTTGGCGCTCACAGGTGGCGCTACAGCAGCGCTAGAAACGCCGATCCATTCCCACTGCTAGTGACTGTCAATGGCATTATTTGCAGCCTTGCACCTGCGCGTGTTAGTGTACTTATACAGAAAAGTGTCCTACTATAACGTGACTATAACATACACTAAAAGACCACTGCACTGGAGATGGGCTCCCTTTGATTGAGGGGGGGGGGGGACCTTCCAATTACTTAGCACCCATAACAAGCAGATAGGCGAGCGCTTGTTTCTGAGAAAGCTTCCGCCTGATATGATACCATCCTGTCAAATATTCAAAGACTTTATGCTGGGTGTTGCAGGAAGAATTTTATTGACAACAAAATGTAAAAAACGAGAAGAATTCTAAAATGGAATGGGACTAAATATTCATCACGTCTCTAGTTTCAAACATCTCTTTCAACGATGCAGCTCAGAGATATTTTTTCTGTTTCGCTTTTACTTTTTTTTTTCAGCGGATTTTTAGCGCGATGTAAAGTAAAA
>JARACY010006233.1:0-18075 GCA_029255725.1 Scrobipalpa atriplicella
CGTGCATTGCTAGATGTCGCTGTCACCTAGGGACTAGCTCGTTTTTCTGTTTCCATTTTGAATATCGTTACTTTATTTCAAATATTTCATTATTTTACAAAAAATAAAAACTAATTCCAAAATATGTCAATAATGCAAGATTAAACAATAGTAGATTCATAGACTAGGGTGGAAGAGAATCAATTCCCGAGGTAGTTAGACGCCCGAGCGCAGCGAGGGCGGCTATAGTCCGAGAGGAATTGATTCTTCTACCCGTGGCAATGACTCTACTTTTCATTTAGAATATGAGGAAAATAAAACTAGTTGTTAATACAAACTAAGTATTTATTGTTAATAAAGTAGGTACCTATTTAAAATTAATAGTCATATTGGTACAATTGGCTACTTTCCAAATAGTCAAATCAGCAACTTTTTATGAAATGTCAAAAACGCTTTTTTGTATGAAAATAGTAAATTATGACGTCACATTTTAGTAAATATTGACTAATCAAATCAATAACTTATATACTTTTAATTCGATTATTAAAATCTAAATGTGCATATTTTTTTTTAATGATGAATGTAATCCACAGTATTTTAAGCCATTAGTTTTAAGTATACACGTTTTGAATTTTTTAAGCTACCCAATCAAGTACCCAATTATTGAAATTAAAAGTAACATTTTTGTTGGGAATATTTATGTTTCGCAAGTTTGCGCTAAATTCACACTGGCCAGTGACACTAGCTGGTTAAAAAGTCACGACATTTCATAAAGTTTTTTTTTTAATATGAAAAAAAGTCTTCACAGCTGACAGCAATTCAAGCAGTTCTATTTTTAAAGTTCATTCCCGCCCTAGGGTGGGGATGAAATTTGTATGAGTTATTCCTTCCCTGTGAAAGGAAAGCAGCATCTTCCACCCAATAGTCAGATCAAAACAACACTACTTTCCGAGTATGAGAAATGAAAAAACTAATAATATACTACGTCTTATTGCTCATATAGTTATGTGAACTATTTATTTTCGTTTTATTTACTGCAACGAATAGCGCAATATTTGTGAGAAAAAAAACGCGATACCGAACGTGTCACGCCGTAAAGTTTGATTTGTTTTCGCTTCGATCCCGAGTTGTATGCGCTTACGTTCTTTCGTGATTCCTTATTTATTTGTGACCTGTGCTTCGAATACGGACTTGACGACGACGCTTCCTACCACGAACGGACTCTGGCTATCCCAACGGACATCGAGATTTGCTTCAACTAAGACCAAGGGCTTGTTATCACGGAATAAGTTGTGCGCACTACGAAAGGAACAAAACGATCATGCCACCTCATAAATGTGCATATTTCAGGTGTGAAAACACCTCAGACAAGAAATCAATGTTCCGCGCGGCATAAACGGCGGCATAGTGGGGACAGCTACGCAGAGTGATAGATAGGGATATATTTTTTTACTTTTACCATTAACAAATATCATCTTATAATTTCATGATACAAAGTTGTTCAGTTACATAAAAACTGAGCGACTTCTATCAGTTTACGTTACATTGTCCCTCATTTGGTATTTGACAGTCCGCGGAATGGTTATTTTACTACGCTCATTGGCTAAAAATGAAAGGACATTTCGCGGATTGGCTGTTTTGCAATGCACAATCCTCAATGTTTCCCTTTTTTCCGGCCAATAAGAAATTTCGGGAATTTTGCGTAACCACAGTCAGTATCTAATATAATAGTAACATATACATAATGCTACGTACAGTCACGCTTTTATCACTTAATTCCTTACTATGGCACCTTATGGTACGGGGTGAGTAGATACAAAAATATAATCCTTTACTCTCTCAAAGAAGTCAAGATTCAGCCTGGAAATAGCAAAATACATGCTGTTTTTTTTTTAAACTTGGTTTCATTTACCTACTTTGACTTTTAGGCTTTTAGTAATCCTTTTAACCCTTTTTTTTTCAAGAACACACTAGTGCCGATTCTGTTGTAGATTTAACTTAGGTTTAACCTTACTTTAGTTTGGTCCTGTAACTTTCTAAAATTTGGATAAAATAAAAAGAGACAGCAAAAACAATATTACAATAATTACCTACCTCAATTTGAAAAGAGTCAAAAACCGTTTATAAATCACTTCTCAAAGCTATAGCTGTAAGTACCTACAGACGAGAAATGGAAGTCAAAACTGCGCGCACGTTGAATCATAGCCTACCAAACAGCCCACCCAGATTGGCGCGGCGGCGGCGCGCAGCATGTATAGTGTATATTTTATGGTTAATGTCCGACGGCTGGATAATCCTAGGAATATCCAGTTAATCTTAAGACTATCCAAGCCGCCTGGATAAGTCCGAAATCCATGCCGCCTGGATAAAGTTCGAGTCCATGAAAAAACACATTTAGATGTAAGTAAAACCACGGGGTAGTCGTTTCAAGCTGGAAAATGACACAACTTCGGACATTATCCAGCCAGCGCTGGATAATCTTAAGACTATCCAATTCTTTCACTATGACCACAGAGTAACTATAATACTACGTACAAACTCTATGACTATTCAATCCAAGCGTCTTGGATAATGTCCGATATCTGGATCAAAATGATTGAGATTTCGGACTTTATCCAGGCGGCTTGGATAGTCTTAAGATTAACTGGATAATCCTAGGATTATCCAGCCGTCGGACGTTAACCATAATATAACATATATACTTACTTGCCCGCGATATTGAACACGTATCACACGCTCGCGGGATTGCGACAGGGCAAACATGTCAGACAGATGAGACAGACGACATGGCTTACGTAGTGTTCACACTGGCTACGCGCAACGCGGCGGAGTCCGTATTTGTCTATGCTTCAATTGTGTTGAACAATGGAACTTAGAGAATAACCGCCCTACGCGGCGTAGCGCGGCGCCAGTGTGAACACCGCCTTAGATCTACGAGTAGGAGTTACTGCTTTGAATTTTATCTATTAAAGTTAAATATGATCAAAGTTATTTATTGGTAGCAATTCGTGGTCGCCAAATACGCGATTTAACTAATATAAGTCCATACCTGTCATTTTTTTAATATGAGAGAACAGAACGGGATGGCAATAATTTTAGTTGAGATTTAGTTAAGACGGGATGGTTACGAATCTGGCCCATTATCCTAATAATCATAATATATCTTGCAATTACGGACTAACAGTAACAAGTCGTGTCACAGGTCGTGTCCACGTACGAACGAATCGCCACCAATGTTGTTGACCGATATTTTTCCCGAGCACGGTCATAAGGTTCCACCTCTTAAAAATCAAAACTGTTAAGCAGCGATTACACTTCCCTGCCGATCGGGCCCGTTTTGACATTACATTGCTTGTGCACGAGTCTTACTTGAAAAACTACTGAAGCTAAGCAGCAATGTATATCAAATCGGGCCCGATCGGCCGGGTAATGTAATCGCTGCTTTCTACCGATCTGTGCTTTAGCGCAGCTTTCGCTGCTTTTTTTACCGCCATCTAGTAGTCTAGTGCAAAATTACGTACTCCGAACGTGCTCCGTACCTACGTAGCGCCATCTGTGATCACGTCAAAATATTACGACCGAACACTACCCGTCGTGGTATGTCGCGTGGTACCGTTGCGTCATTGCGTCACATTTCCCTAAAACCATTCGGCCCGAGCGTCGGCCCGACTTATGGCGTACCAGTTTTGTTGTATGACATTGGGCATCTGTACTAGTATAGTATTATATTATCTGTGACTGTACTAAAGCTATTGTATAACTCATTCAAAAGGATTTTTTTAGTGTCATTTTTTATTTTGTTTGGAACTATATGTCTAAGTGTTTTAAACATCCATATAAATTTTCACTTTTGCACTAACTTGTTCTATTTGAGGGTACCAAGTCAATCTTTGGTCTATAATGACACCAAGGTATTTAGTTTTAGACACTTGCTACTTTGCTACTTGCGCCATGCCAAGTTTAGTGTCGTGTTTGATATCATTCCAAGTATCAGCTGTAAAAACAATGGTAGTATCATCGGCATATGTAAATATTTATGTCCATTTCTTATATTATATTACACAAGTCATTTATGTATACAAGAAATAGAGTTGGGCCTAAAACACTGCCCTGCGGGACACCAAATGAAATGTCTGCAGCTTCACTTCTTCACACACACAGCCAGAGCGTCATAATAGGGCGTTTTCGCCACATCTGACAATATAATGTTTTAACGGTCATTTTAGGAAGAACGTACCTACTGTGTATTGCTATAGTGATAGGTTGTCAGCCAAAATTGCAATACGCCGATACTCCATCGTTTCCTAGTACTGATTCCTGCAGTACCTACTCATATATTCCTACACTTATTATGATGATTTTCATTCAACACGAATCTAAATCACAGATCTAACTACCTTACCTACTCTACATAGATAGATAGAAATTCAAATATTTAGTCTTAAAGACACTTTGGCCTTTGTGATGAAAGTGAGAGAAATCGCTACGCATCGGTTCGTCGTTTGTTGACCACTGTTTAGTCTTAATTTCGACTCATCAGATACGGAAGCGTCCGCATGACGTCAGGTTGGTTTCCAAGTGCTTCGCTCTTGTGAGCTTAGCTTGTTTGGATTGGAACGGAACCCAGCTCTATAGGAGCAGCCGTTAAGCATGAAGAAGCGATCTCAAGATTGAGCGCGATATTAAGTCTGGATTTGACAGGCCGTTTTGTACTGAAATTACATTTTCTGATAACTCGCAGTCACTCTCAAGAGCTGACTATAAATACGGGCCTGAGAAGTTTAGTTCGATAGTCATCAGGAATGTAGTTAGACGTTGCAGCAGCCGACAGGGATAGTTAGGCAATACTTGTAAGGCTGTTCTAGGTTCTAGCCTAGTTGCCTACAGTTTATAGGTGGTTTATAGTTTACTGTCGAGTTTATTTATTGCATTTCAAATGTTGAAGATTTTATGTAAAACTTTAGTAAAATATAATTGGTAAATGTAGCAAAAAATGCGTGTAAAATTTGCACAATCCGTGAAAAAAATTATATGAAAATACGTTTGAAAATACGTTTATTTCTTAAATCTTACATCATACATATGATAAGGCTCTTCAGTAAGTAGTCGGAGACACTTGTGATGTAGATGCCTTGATTTATTTTGCAATATTGTTTATTGAAATATAGTTTTTTTTTTAATTTAAATGTAAGTGTCCTCTTTGTTATCTGTCTACGTTACGTCTGGTTATAAGTACGTATAAACCTTAAATCGCAAAACAACGAGACCCGGGTCCTTTTGCTGAGTCTTTGGGAAAATTATAAACTGGTTCATTCTACGTCTTTTATGTCTCCTAGTCCAACATGAAAAGACAAATAGGACAATGAGAAAACCATTGCATAAGCTAATCTAATATCGCAGGAAATACCGTTATTTCACAAGGTTTTACTACATCCAGTCTGCCTCCGCCTCCATGGTCTAGTGGTCTGAGTCCCGGGCTCACGATCCCGGAGGTCCTGGGTTCATTTTCCAGGGGAACACAAAGTTGATATTTGTCAAATTATCACTTTTTGTGATTTTCCCCAGTTTGGTTAGAACAATGCAATGAATTCAGGACGAAAAAAGAATCCGTGCTTCGGAGAGCACGTCAAGTCGTCGGTCACGGTCGCTGTCTTTGATAGTAGTCGTTACACAAACATGTCAGATGCCTATTAGCTGTGCTAATTAGCCTCTCGACAATTCCGCCTGGAAGCGTGACAGATAGCGGTTGGGAGTCGTGGGATGTGACAGTTGAGAGGTTAGGCGATTTAAATGGGTTCATCGAGTCGATCGACTCGAAACTCACAAGACTAGCATAAGAGAGATAGACTTCATCCAGTCTGTCCAACAAGTCGTCAAGACTGCAACTTTCTTAGAACTAATCACGCGAGCTCCGAGCTATTGTTTGCACGGTTAGCATTGTACCCAAGTAACTAGACTTACTGGAACCAAGCCGGCTAGACAACTAGAAAGATATACGATATGAAATGTGCTTTCTTGATCTTGATTACAATGGTTTGTGTTTGTTCAAAGAAAATTGCATTTTGTTTTATGACTTTGTGGTTCACAGGGGTTGTTGGAATGATGATCGGATGAACTCAAATGTCAGAGGTTTTAATCGGTTTAGTCTAAAAGCCTTTCATTGTTTTTAATAAGGCCTAAAGCCTTGGTCTGCATAAAGTACTATGCTGAAAAGTGGTTATTATTGGCAATTTAGGCGCCATTTCAAAATAAAATCAATAATAGTACATTACGATACAAGTGCGGTGCGTTGATAGTTACAGCCGAGGCGATATTGCTAGCCCGAGCCGTAGGCGAGGGCGGGCTACAAGAAAGCAGAGGCTGTAATTATCAAACCGCACGTATGTCGTACGACGTTTTATAACATATTTGCGAGGAAATAGCTAAAAAATTAAAACAATACAGCGAAAAGAAAAAAAGCGAGGAATAATTTTTACTCGTTCACAAATTAGCGATGCGCGCGCATCCACAGGGGTACGTTCAGTCGACCCAGTTACGATATTTATACCGATCGAATCTTATACTAGTGGGACGCACTGAACGTGCACCTTAGCTGCTGTCAGATAAAACTTCACTTCCGGTGCGCCTCTGAACGGGCCGGATAAAAATTAACCTAGTCGAAATTTCGTCTGCCAGGTGTCTCTGAACGGGCAATATAATTTTTAACCAGGTTAAATTTCGATCGATCGAGCGTTTCTGAACGTACCCCAGATTACCTAGTATATATCGCGCAGCGCTTTTTTTTTTAAGACAAAGCACAAAAAACCAGCCAGTATTACTAATAAACTAAATTAATATTTTTTTTATTTTGTTACAGATAAATGGTTGTAATTTATTGTAAAAATTAATTAAATCAAAGAATTAAATGTTTATTTTATTATACTTTATCTCCCAAAGTTAATTTTATTTATAAAATGTTGACCACTTTTCTGCCATAAAAACTCTTGCTAAGATTTAAAAAAGTACCGTTCGGTAAACCGTGCGTTTTACCTAATTAAAAAAAAAAACTCGTGTGTTTTACAGCACTCGTGCATTTTACATTACGATTACGCTCAAGTACGTAATAAGATACAATACAATATTGAAATTGGTGTAGTAAGAGACCCTTTACGAGCAAATGTGTTATAATAAATATTTATTCAAGTTTCAAATTCTTTAATTGCATTTATCAATGTAGAAAACAAAACAATCTAAACTTATAAAATCGTTTGTCCTTACTGACTGACTGACTGACTGATTCATCAACGCAGAGCCTAAACTACTAAAGCTAGAATCGTTAAACTTAGATAGCAAGTTCCTCTTATAACGTAACCTCCCACTAAGAAAGGATTTCCGGATTTCCCTCCTAAACGGGTAAAAAGGGGGGTTGAAGTTTGTATGAAAGTCCGTCAATTTTGAAGGTAGGATCTTCAAATTTTGTATTTAGGCTAATGATTAAAAAATAATTTATACGTGTTTCAGCATTTTGTATTTTTCACCCCTAAGAGGGTTAAATAGGGGATGGAAGTTTGTATGAAAATTCCGTCAATTTTGATGGCAGGATCTTCCAATTTTGTTTTTGGCTAAAGATTAAAAAATAATGAACACGTGTTTCAGCGTTTTGTATTTTCCACCCCTAAGGGGGTTAAATAGGGGATGGAAGTTTGTATTGAAATTCTGTCAATTTTAAAGGTAGGATCAGCGCGGGAACTCAATACCACGGGAAAACTCTTAGCTGCGGGTAAAACCGCGGGGCGGAAGCCTAGTATGTAATAAAAAGACATCCTGCTAGGGAACAGCAACATTGTTGACAGGGATTCTTTACACATTTTAGACTAAAACTATGGTGTAACTAACAAAACATCTTAACACTTAGTTTTTATATTGTACGAGTATGACTACTTTCTTATATACAAGAAATAATTGTAAGTTTAATTAAAGCCCGTTTTTTTGGAACTTTATGAAATGCTCTTGGGCATCGAACCCACGATCTCCGGATCGAGTGACCAAGCGTCAGACTAAAGTTCATCGGGTCGATCGTTGACCCATCGTCTAAGAAGTAGAATAATAATTATTTATTAGCAGTTATACTACTGGGCCTTGATCCTTTACTTAGCTACCTAGTTACGATTTTGCATTCTAATACCTTCAAATACGTATAAATAACTTATAATCAGTTACCAAACGTAGTACTCTACAACAAAATTCTGATGGATATAAAGTTTGTTTATGAAGGTAAACTAGGTACCTACATACACTGTGTTAGTTTTCAAGCAGTAAAAGATAAAATAGCTACTCTAGTGGTCACAATAATATCATTTTTCAACATTTTCATTTATTTGTTTAATGTTTTAAGGCTTTTGTCATAATAGAGCTAATTTTACCAAAAAAATGTGTTCTTGTGCGTTGTTTCTATTTTAACTTCTGGTTTCCATAAGTACAAGTTAAAATGTATGTTATTGATAAGTTTATGATTTATTTTGTATCATCATCAATTGAAGCCCGGATGGTGTAGACTGTAATGGATAGGGCCGCGACCTTCAGTGCAGGAGCGTGGTTCGAATCCCACCACGTACCAATGTGTTTTTCGGTTGTCGAATTTCATATGTAAGTAGGTACGTTTATTCGGCGCTTTTACGGTGAAAGAAAACATCGTGAGGAAACCTGCACACACCTACGAAGAAATTCAAAGGTTTTGTGCAACCTAATTTAGGATTGGGTCTGGTTTCCCTTCTGGGTTGCGGAGGTCATATGGCAGTCGCTCTGTGTAAAAACCAGTACCCTCGTTCAATCCCCTAGATTAGGTAGTCTACCCCGTGAAATACGGGAAAAAGGCTAGGAAGATGATGATCATCCATGTCTTCTGACAATTTTTTTTGACATGTTCTTGGATTTCATCATAAATTATTATTCATAAGATATTCTGGGCGATGTTAGTCCATTTCCTCCGTCAATGTACAGTTCTTTTCTCTACCTACTCCGGAAGGGATAGATGTAATTTTATGTAATTGCAAAGACAAATGCAGTAATTAAATCATTTGTGATTTATTTTTATTTCCAACAGCAAACAATCAAGAAAACATAAAACAACCAATTCAGAAAAATTAAACAAAAATAACAACAATACACTTTGTTGTCTTATTACCACGCGATTATTATACGTATTATCACAGATAATATAATACTATACTAGTACAGATGCCCAATGTCATACAACAAAACTGGTACGCCATAAGTCGGGCCGACGCTCGGGCCGAATGGTTTTAGGGAAATGTGACGCAATGACGCAACGGTACCACGCGACATACCACGACGGGTAGTGTTCGGTCGTAATATTTTGACGTGATCACAGATGGCGCTACGTAGGTACGGAGCACGTTCGGAGTACGTAATTTTGCACTAGACTACTAGATGGCGGTAAAAAAAGCAGCGAAAGCTGCGCTAAAGCACAGATCGGTAGAAAGCAGCGATTACATTACCCGGCCGATCGGGCCCGATTTGATATACATTGCTGCTTAGCTTCAGTAGTTTTTCAAGTAAGACTCGTGCACAAGCAATGTAATGTCAAAACGGGCCCGATCGGCAGGGAAGTGTAATCGCTGCTTAACAGTTTTGATTTTTAAGAGGTGGAACCTTATGACCGTGCTCGGGAAAAATATCGGTCAACAACATTGGTGGCGATTCGTTCGTACGTGGACACGACCTGTGACACGACTTGTTACTGTTAGTCCGTAATTGCAAGATATATTATGATTATTAGGATAATGGGCCAGATTCGTAACCATCCCGTCTTAACTAAATCTCAACTAAAATTATTGCCATCCCGTTCTGTTCTCTCATATTAAAAAAATGACAGGTATGGACTTATATTAGTTAAATCGCGTATTTGGCGACCACGAATTGCTACCAATAAATAACTTTGATCATATTTAACTTTAATAGATAAAATTCAAAGCAGTAACTCCTACTCGTAGATCTAAGGCGGTGTTCACACTGGCGCCGCGCTACGCCGCGTAGGGCGGTTATTCTCTAAGTTCCATTGTTTAACACAATTGAAGCATAGACAAATACGGACTCCGCCGCGTTGCGCGTAGCCAGTGTGAACACTACGTAAGCCATGTCGTCTGTCTCATCTGTCTGACATGTTTGCCCTGTCGCAATCCCGCGAGCGTGTGATACGTGTTCAATATCGCGGGCAAGTAAGTATATATGTTATATTATGGTTAACGTCCGACGGCTGGATAATCCTAGGATTATCCAGTTAATCTTAAGACTATCCAAGCCGCCTGGATAAAGTCCGAAATCTCAATCATTTTGATCCAGATATCGGACATTATCCAAGACGCTTGGATTGAATAGTCATAGAGTTTGTACGTAGTATTATAGTTACTCTGTGGTCATAGTGAAAGAATTGGATAGTCTTAAGATTATCCAGCGCTGGCTGGATAATGTCCGAAGTTGTGTCATTTTCCAGCTTGAAACGACTACCCCGTGGTTTTACTTACATCTAAATGTGTTTTTTCATGGACTCGAACTTTATCCAGGCGGCATGGATTTCGGACTTATCCAGGCGGCTTGGATAGTCTTAAGATTAACTGGATATTCCTAGGATTATCCAGCCGTCGGACATTAACCATAAAATATACACTATACATGCTGCGCGCCGCCGCCGCGCCAATCTGGGTGGGCTGTTTGGTAGGCTATGATTCAACGTGCGCGCAGTTTTGACTTCCATTTCTCGTCTGTAGGTACTTACAGCTATAGCTTTGAGAAGTGATTTATAAACGGTTTTTGACTCTTTTCAAATTGAGGTAGGTAATTATTGTAATATTGTTTTTGCTGTCTCTTTTTATTTTATCCAAATTTTAGAAAGTTACAGGACCAAACTAAAGTAAGGTTAAACCTAAGTTAAATCTACAACAGAATCGGCACTAGTGTGTTCTTGAAAAAAAAAGGGTTAAAAGGATTACTAAAAGCCTAAAAGTCAAAGTAGGTAAATGAAACCAAGTTTAAAAAAAAAACAGCATGTATTTTGCTATTTCCAGGCTGAATCTTGACTTCTTTGAGAGAGTAAAGGATTATATTTTTGTATCTACTCACCCCGTACCATAAGGTGCCATAGTAAGGAATTAAGTGATAAAAGCGTGACTGTACGTAGCATTATGTATATGTTACTATTATATTAGATACTGACTGTGGTTACGCAAAATTCCCGAAATTTCTTATTGGCCGGAAAAAAGGGAAACATTGAGGATTGTGCATTGCAAAACAGCCAATCCGCGAAATGTCCTTTCATTTTTAGCCAATGAGCGTAGTAAAATAACCATTCCGCGGACTGTCAAATACCAAATGAGGGACAATGTAACGTAAACTGATAGAAGTCGCTCAGTTTTTATGTAACTGAACAACTTTGTATCATGAAATTATAAGATGATATTTGTTAATGGTAAAAGTAAAAAAATATATCCCTATCTATCACTCTGCGTAGCTGTCCCCACTATGCCGCCGTTTATGCCGCGCGGAACATTGATTTCTTGTCTGAGGTGTTTTCACACCTGAAATATGCACATTTATGAGGTGGCATGATCGTTTTGTTCCTTTCGTAGTGCGCACAACTTATTCCGTGATAACAAGCCCTTGGTCTTAGTTGAAGCAAATCTCGATGTCCGTTGGGATAGCCAGAGTCCGTTCGTGGTAGGAAGCGTCGTCGTCAAGTCCGTATTCGAAGCACAGGTCACAAATAAATAAGGAATCACGAAAGAACGTAAGCGCATACAACTCGGGATCGAAGCGAAAACAAATCAAACTTTACGGCGTGACACGTTCGGTATCGCGTTTTTTTTCTCACAAATATTGCGCTATTCGTTGCAGTAAATAAAACGAAAATAAATAGTTCACATAACTATATGAGCAATAAGACGTAGTATATTATTAGTTTTTTCATTTCTCATACTCGGAAAGTAGTGTTGTTTTGATCTGACTATTGGGTGGAAGATGCTGCTTTCCTTTCACAGGGAAGGAATAACTCATACAAATTTCATCCCCACCCTAGGGCGGGAATGAACTTTAAAAATAGAACTGCTTGAATTGCTGTCAGCTGTGAAGACTTTTTTTCATATTAAAAAAAAAACTTTATGAAATGTCGTGACTTTTTAACCAGCTAGTGTCACTGGCCAGTGTGAATTTAGCGCAAACTTGCGAAACATAAATATTCCCAACAAAAATGTTACTTTTAATTTCAATAATTGGGTACTTGATTGGGTAGCTTAAAAAATTCAAAACGTGTATACTTAAAACTAATGGCTTAAAATACTGTGGATTACATTCATCATTAAAAAAAAATATGCACATTTAGATTTTAATAATCGAATTAAAAGTATATAAGTTATTGATTTGATTAGTCAATATTTACTAAAATGTGACGTCATAATTTACTATTTTCATACAAAAAAGCGTTTTTGACATTTCATAAAAAGTTGCTGATTTGACTATTTGGAAAGTAGCCAATTGTACCAATATGACTATTAATTTTAAATAGGTACCTACTTTATTAACAATAAATACTTAGTTTGTATTAACAACTAGTTTTATTTTCCTCATATTCTAAATGAAAAGTAGAGTCATTGCCACGGGTAGAAGAATCAATTCCTCTCGGACTATAGCCGCCCTCGCTGCGCTCGGGCGTCTAACTACCTCGGGAATTGATTCTCTTCCACCCTAGTCTATGAATCTACTATTGTTTAATCTTGCATTATTGACATATTTTGGAATTAGTTTTTATTTTTTGTAAAATAATGAAATATTTGAAATAAAGTAACGATATTCAAAATGGAAACAGAAAAACGAGCTAGTCCCTAGGTGACAGCGACATCTAGCAATGCACGCTACAAACTGTAAGTATTTTGTGACAAGTTGAGGTGCTATATGGCTGAGAGTAAAGTCCGCGTAGTAGAAATTCCTGCCGCTAGGTGGCCGATTAAATAAATACTTAAAATCACTATTTTATCGATTTTTACCGATTTTTTCATTCGTACAGGTGCTATGGTTTTTTATCTAATGGAATATTTATTTTCTTCAACCATATTCCTTACTTTTTTATTGTTGGTTTACAACTCGATACTCGTAGCGCCATCTATTGATATTTTTTAAAAGCCTCTTTACTGTTGTTCGTAATGGGACCCCATGGTATTATCAACAATTCGAGCTGACGTCAGCTAATTATTTGAAATTAAACGTTATTACGCTGACCAATAGGTGTTGTTTTGAGTTGCATTTGCTAATTATAATGATAGTGCTTCAACTTTGGTAATTATTACTGTATTTTTATTTCTGCATCCGTAGCAATTTATACAAGATCTGTTGGATAAACTAAAAAAAAAATTGTAGTATTTTTTTTTCTCTTAAACTCTTGTTTATAAATATTGCCCTGAACTACTATTAAGTAACTACCACACTACTACAAATATAGGTATTTCCGGTCACTACACAACAGTTGACCGGTGGTCTTGTTCAGGCATGGGCTCTCTTCCAGATAGCAATGGCGTTTAGGTTACCCACGAATATAAATTAAGTGCTCTGGCTCAGAAACCAATCATACTTTAGTAAATCCTCATCATCCGCTAGACTATAAAAAAAAACAGAGTATAAAAAAAAACTGTAAACAAACAAGAAGGTACATAATAATGTATTGCGTAACATCGCGTGTTACTATAGCGGTCATAGTCTTGAGCAATGATCTACAACTCTGCAGCCCACTCTATGAAAATCAAGTTCAATGCCAACTTGTTTAGAACCCGGTTTAAGTATAACATTTTGCTTATAAATAACTTGTGTACAGTAAAGGGTTATAAATATTGTACCTACCTACTTCTTCTTCTTGTGGAGTGTAGTGGGTTTTTGAATCGAACAACGACCCGAAGAAAAAGTATTGTAGTTACTTAGTACATCAGCTAGTTTGTCTTTGTAGAGCGTTATCTCGGCCCCGATTCGACGGTATCACGATTTATAACGAAAATAAAATCATGTGTCATTTTCTGCCTTGAGAGAAGAGAACACTAATACCGGGTGTAAGGGACAGCGTCCCGCAAACTGATACGGGTTGCTCAGTCAACGAAACTAAATGAACAACTATCACCAGGTTAAAAAAAAACCATACATATTATCTGATTGAGATGGAAAAGTAATTTTTTTTTCATTTCCTGAAAGAATTTCCTGGTGAAAGTTGTTCAGTTTTGTTGACTGAGTAGCCCCTATCAGTTTGCGGGACGCTGTCCCTTACACCCCGTATGGACGAACTATGTATATTAGATCGGTGTTTCCGCTATCGAGGTCAATGACTGGTAAACGTCAATAACTCTTTGCAAGTTTCGAAGTGCAATGGTTACCGCCCCATTCTGTATTACGTGTAGCTAAAAATGTAAGGTCGCAATAATGGATCATAAAAAATGTGTTTATGTAGTACAAGTACAAGATATTTTAATTCATAAGTGAGTATTTCAACAATTTTGAAGATCTTTACACTCGCACAGTGCTGTTTCGTTTCGCATAAATTTAAAAGTAAGAAATTAAAAATTAGCCACGGGCAGGATTTGAACCTGCGACCTTTGAATGCCGATTCGTTACTCTGCCAACAGAGCTACTGAAGGGGGTGGTTAAATGGCGAACTTCATTCAGAAAGTCGTAGGTTCAAGTCCTGCCGGATTGTTTTTATTATTACTCTTCATATTTTTCATAAAATATTTCAACTTTTGTTAGTAGGTATACGTGAAGACTAAGAAATCATCTATAGAACTGGTTATATGAAAAGATCTATTTGAATAAATGAATGATCTATATGAATATATAAAATGAATGATCTATATGAAAATGAATCGATATATATGAATAAGAATGTAATTTAAGAAGGATAAGTATTTATTAAAACGTTTTTGAATTGAAAAACTTATAAGTGTATTTTTTATTAGAATAATGGCTATTTTTATCGATTTGGAATAACAAAATTATACCATCTATGAATATTTGTATGTATAAATCAATACGCATTAATAAACTACTTATCGAAGGTCAAAACTAAGTTATTTGAACGTTCTGTAAACTTGTTCAAATGAAATTTTAATTTAGTAAAAATAGATTATTATTCCTATTTACTTAGCCCCGTAGTGATATATTGATCTGGTGAGGACACGACTCGTCTAACTGAATCTTTACCCATGCATAGAGGTTATCGGATTTTACCGTGGGATTTTTTTTAATGAAGGGCAACAATTCTATTTTCAGATAAGAAAGATACCCTAGGGTCATAAAATCAGAGGCCAACAAATATCTTAAAAATCTTAGACATCTGGTTAGTTAGATTGAACAATCAACTTTCCTCTTTACAATATTAGTATAGAAGTATACAGGGTGTAAAAAAAAATGCGCGTTCCTTTAAACCAAAAAGAGCTAAAATGTTTGTTCCCTTAAAGCACAAACATTTTAGCTCTAGCTGCAGCAGCCTTGACCATACAAAATTGCAGATAAAGAGAGCATCTATGTATTGAGATAGCAAATTTTTGTTCTTTGGGAAAGTTGTTTTGTATCATTAGTAGAAAATGTGGTTTAAAGGAACGCAGTACTTTTTTACTTCCATGCTGGACTGGGAGTGATAGAAAAACGTAGAATGTGCCAGCTGCATCTCCTCCCGTGCATGCTGTAAAAATCAGCTAAGGGAATCGAGGGTTTCAGTGTATTGCAATTTAGGCGATGGGCTGACAACCCGTCACTATAGCAATATACATAATCATCATCTGTACTAGCCCTCGAAACTTGTCAGACGTGGCTGAACAACCTATGTTTAGGTAGTTTTGCTCTGCCTACCCCATTAGGGATACAGGCGTGATTTTATGTATGTATGTAGTTACCCTGTAGACAAAAAGCAGACGATGCGTTGATGAACCTACGCCTTTATTTGGTGCGTGCATTTGATATGCACAACGAGTACCACTCGTCATTGTGGGTACGATGATTCTAGAATGTGACGTCTGCTGTAAGGTCGTCAGTACTATGGAACAGTCATAGTAGGGAGTGGAAAAACTCATTTTTTATCGATTTGCAGTGCGATGATAAATCAATATTATGATGAGGATTCTAGTATGGGCTAAGAAGTACCAAATCAAATAACATTGGTTTTTTGAACAAAAAATAAAGATGAATAATCTATTTTTAATAAGCTTTTTGTCTGTTTTTTGTACCGAGTCTATAGCACCATTTCTTCCATGCTGGACTGGGAGCGATGGAAAAACATAGAATGTGCCAGCTGCATCTCCTCCTGGGCATGCTGTAAAAACCAGCTAAAAACCTGCATCATACTTAATGAGCCAGTAATTTAATAGACCCACAACAATCTTTTTTTTTTACCTGAAATTGTTTTATTACAACAAAGTAGATTAAATCTTTTACGATTTAGTATTTTATAACAAATTATGTTTATCAAGTTCGATACTAAAAACAGTACCTAACTATTTACGGTACCCTACCTGTATTTACCTATGAAATAGATTATTCATCTTTATTTTTTGTTCAAAAAACCAATGTTATTTGATTTGGTACTTCTTAGCCCATACTAGAATCCTCATCATAATATTGATTTATCATCGCACTGCAAATCGATAAAAAATGAGTTTTTCCACTCCCTACTATGACTGTTCCATAGTACTGACGACCTTACAGCAGACGTCACATTCTAGAATCATCGTACCCACAATGACGAGTGGTACTCGTTGTGCATATCAAATGCACGCACCAAATAAAGGCGTAGGTTCATCAACGCATCGTCTGCTTTTTGTCTACAGGGTAACTACATACATACATAAAATCACGCCTGTATCCCTAATGGGGTAGGCAGAGCAAAAACTACCTAAACATAGGTTGTTCAGCCACGTCTGACAAGTTTCGAGGGCTAGTACAGATGATGATTATGTATATTGCTATAGTGACGGGTTGTCAGCCCATCGCCTAAATTGCAATACACTGAAACCCTCGATTCCCTTAGCTGATTTTTACAGCATGCACGGGAGGAGATGCAGCTGGCACATTCTACGTTTTTCTATCACTCCCAGTCCAGCATGGAAGTAAAAAAGTACTGCGTTCCTTTAAACCACATTTTCTACTAATGATACAAAACAACTTTCCAAAGAACAAAAATTTGCTATCTCAATACATAGATGCTCTCTTTATCTGCAATTTTGTATGGTCAAGGCTGCTGCAGCTAGAGCTAAAATGTTTGTGCTTTAAGGGAACAAACATTTTAGCTCTTTTTGGTTTAAAGGAACGCGCATTTTTTTTTACACCCTGTATACTTCTATACTAATATTGTAAAGAGGAAAGTTGATTGTTCAATCTAACTAACCAGATGTCTAAGATTTTTAAGATATTTGTTGGCCTCTGATTTTATGACCCTAGGGTATCTTTCTTATCTGAAAATAGAATTGTTGCCCTTCATTAAAAAAAATCCCACGGTAAAATCCGATAACCTCTATGCATGGGTAAAGATTCAGTTAGACGAGTCGTGTCCTCACCAGATCAATATATCACTACGGGGCTAAGTAAATAGGAATAATAATCTATTTTTACTAAATTAAAATTTCATTTGAACAAGTTTACAGAACGTTCAAATAACTTAGTTTTGACCTTCGATAAGTAGTTTATTAATGCGTATTGATTTATACATACAAATATTCATAGATGGTATAATTTTGTTATTCCAAATCGATAAAAATAGCCATTATTCTAATAAAAAATACACTTATAAGTTTTTCAATTCAAAAACGTTTTAATAAATACTTATCCTTCTTAAATTACATTCTTATTCATATATATCGATTCATTTTCATATAGATCATTCATTTTATATATTCATATAGATCATTCATTTATTCAAATAGATCTTTTCATATAACCAGTTCTATAGATGATTTCTTAGTCTTCACGTATACCTACTAACAAAAGTTGAAATATTTTATGAAAAATATGAAGAGTAATAATAAAAACAATCCGGCAGGACTTGAACCTACGACTTCTGAAGTTGCCGATTTACCTCCT
>JARACY010006234.1:0-18063 GCA_029255725.1 Scrobipalpa atriplicella
CTCCAAGAATCAAAAATAAACCTACCACATTAAATATATAATAATAATATCCATTTCCCCCTCAGGGTAAACCAGCAATAGCTCACCGCGACATCAAATCCAAGAACATCCTCGTCAAAACTAACGGCGAGTGTTGTATAGCGGACTTCGGGCTAGCACTCACCACGCAACATGTTGCGCAACACACGCAACACAACCCCCGACAGGGGACCAAGCGGTACATGAGCCCCGAGATGCTCGACCAGAGGTAATATACAAAGTTATGCAAAACTGAACAACTAATATGACAACATCCGACTAAAATACCAATAGGCATGTTGACTGGATGGATAAAAAAATTCGAAAGTTTATACCTTAAAACTGATGGCTAAAACTCTGTGGATCTCATTCATCATTAAAAAAAAATGCGAGTCTAAAAATATAGAAGTTATTGATTTGAGTAGGCAACATTTACTTGCGTGTTACGTCATTCATAACCCAGTATTTTAATACAAAAAATTTTACAATTCATTGATAAAGAAGCTTATTCTGTCAAACATAGTCAAAATTTAGTCATTTAGTGCGCATACGAATCGACACCAATGCATGTCTTTTAACTTGAGTATTTTAAGTTAAATACAGGAACAGCAGAATTATAAATACATGGCAGTTTATAAGTAACAAGTAATTAATTTAGTTACTTAATAATAATAACACTAACCAAAGTATATTTGCTTTGCCAACATAAAAATTAACATAACATGAAAAACTAAAAGTTTGAATATTTAATAAAGATACAAGCTTTTTAGGGCGCGATTTTCTATTGTGTGAATTTTAACAAGTGAATTTTAGAGATTCGAATATCTTTTACGCCAAAATTATTATTAGTATTTCCTAAATTATGGCAACTAATAATTTTAGAATTTAGTTAAACTATTTACGACGTATTGTCATGAATTTTGCGTATTTTTATTATTATTATTTGTAAATATTTAATAAAATTATGAAAGGTTACTAAGTAGAGGTAAGTTTATAAAGACCAAAAATCGAATTCATAACTACTGTGATACCATTATATTTACATTTTGTAGCAAAGAGAAAAAGAAATGAAATGTACGCCTTTAAAATTGTTGATCAAGAAGCAAATTTGATTATTAGCTTTTATTTGATTATAATCACAATTATGCACAAACCAAAATCTATTTATTATATCTTTACTTGATTGAAAAATGGTTTAATGATTGAAAATTATACGCTTAAACCAATTTCTACAAAACAATCAAAAGCTTTACATTATTACAACTAGCTTACAATTAATTACAATACTATTCGGCACTTCCATATATTAACTTATTTATTAAGTAACTACGCGTAGTTATTCACACTGTTATACCTATACAGGGTGTAAAAAAAAGTACTGCGTTCCTTTAAATCACATGTTCTACTGATGATACCAAACAACTTTCCCGAAGCACAAAAATTTTAGCTTAAAAAAAATTTGCTTTTTCCATACAAAGATGCCTCTCCTCATCTGCCATTTTGTATGGACAAGACAAAATTTGATCACGACCTAAAATCTTTTGTGCTTTAGCGAAAGTTGTTTGTTTATCATCAGTAGAACATGTAGTTTAAAAGAACGCGAGTACTTATTTTTACACCCTGTATAAAAAAAAAACCTAAAACTACCTTTTTCGGAGAAAACATGTGGAGAATCAAGATATAAAGATGTATTTTAATTTAGATGAGGATTTTATCAACTTAATATGCCTAAACATTTTGTAACGGTTTGTACTCTTAACTATTATACAATGTGTAACATAAAGGGTATATGCATCGAGAAATGTGTGAATCTACCCATGAAACTGAACAACTTCCCCTAAGGAACATAGGTTGAAATACGTAATAATTTGACTTCCCATACTAAATGCGCTATCAGCTGTTGCACTTTGTATGGACGGTCAATTTTTTTTTTAGTTTTTCGACCTATGTTCCTTAGGGAAAGTTGTTCAGTTTCATGGGTAGATTCACACATTTCTCGATGCATATACCCTTTCTGTTACACGTTGTATTATCTTTTAAATTTGTTTTTTTATTTTGTTGATGATTTTATCAACTGTGTCATTTATTTTATTGAATCATGTGATTATATTATGCGTAAATGCTTCAAAATGGCAACAAAATTATGAAATAAATTTGCTAAAAATAATTATATTAGCCTAATTATGGCTGAAGAAATATTTAGCTAAGAATTTATTTGATTATATAAAAAATCTATTATAAAGCTTAAACATAAGTTTTAATTAAATAGGAAGCGAGTTATATTATACGCTATAAAGATGAAAATAAAGAATCCAAAAATTAACATGAATGTGATTTGAACCCACGACCCACGATCCGTGCCGTTGTTCTAACCAACTTGGGCATATTTTGAATACTATATTTTCATGCATCATTAAAAAAAAGCATTGTAAGTCCGTATCCAATACATATCCAATTTGGATACGAATAAGTGCACAAACGGATAAGCGCGTTTCACAAATATAGAATGTTAAAACTAATCCCGTTATTTCTTCCCATTACGTCTTTATTTCTTATAGAGAAATTGCGTTGCAACTAGTCTCAAGCCTCTAATAAGTCAGAAATTCGATCTATCTATCTACTAATATTGAAGTTAAGCTGCTCAAAGTTCATTTTTAAGGCACTTAATTAAGTAGAAGTGTTAGCGTTTTCGTATCAGCAAATACGTAATTAAATAAAAAATTATATTATAATTAGTCTTCAACGTTTTAATACCGCGGCTTAGTGAGTTTTTTTACAGAAAATTTGAACGCGTTTCTATAGTTTTCATAAACGTGGGAATAAAACGTATTTTCGTTTTTACCAAAAATACGTATCGCTATCGCAACACTCACTCATAAGCTCGACGACGCGACCGGAGTGAAGTTAGGTTAGAATAGCATCGTCCTAGATCCGATATAGTTAGTGAGCTGAGTCTGGAGGTAGTTATCCAATGCAGATGTTTTTAATTGTGTTATTATTTTGTATTTAAGTTTAACTTTGTAATTTTTAAGTTATTAAAATTTTTAGCTTTGTTAATTGATATAACATAATGTGACGAGCGGGGATGTCTAACATCAAGACAAACCTTTTTGGGTTTAGTGATGTTATTTAAGTGCTATGTAACCAATTTTATAAACAATAAACAAAAAAAAAACGCACTTTCAGTAGATCCCGTTTTTTTAACCATCGTAGCTCTGTAAAAGACTATTAATAACCGTTTTTGTATTAGTATTTTAGTACCTCATACGGAGACCTCGTTATCACTGTTCAGTTGTATAGAGTTGTCATTAGCAGCTAACTTGAGTAGTGTCTTCTTGACCCTGAGTGCGGGTAGTCGCACGGACGCGTTCTGATGCCAACACTCACACATCAGCTTGGCCATGCCAACCATCGTCTGGAATAAGAGGAATAACGTAAGCTTATATTGTGGTTTAGAGCTTTGGGATTTTGATCTGGAAGTCTTAGGCCCGTATTTATAATCAGCTCTCAAGAGTGACAGCGAGTTTGAGTTCGTATCAGAAATGTCACTTCAGTACAAAACGACCTGTCAAATCCATATTTAATATCGCTCTCAAACTTGAGATCGGTTTTTAAAAACGGGCCTTAGGGTGGTTGTAAACTTATGCAATACATATCTAGAAAAAATCCATACGAAACGTATACGGATTGGGTGCATAAACAAGCTGTCAAACAATTACTAGAAAGGTAAAATCTGTTTGGACACGGATCTGTGCACAACTAGTGCACAAACGCTCATAGATTTGATTCTACATGGTATAACCCGTGCACATAAAGAAACGATCTATAAATGGCCGACGCGCGCATGCGTTCTCGCTCACTCTCTATTAGGTAGAGTGAGAACGCATGCGAGGTGGACCAATCACGAAGCGAGCCGACGCCATTTTCAAATAGTTTCTTTAAACGCACGGCTTATAATGGCCTCGCTCCATCTACATCCATCCATACATACATACATACATACATACAGACGATTTTCCTCATCTCCTCGACGCTGGAACCAACTCCTGGAACGGAGCTCTGTATACTTGTACTGGAGACACTTAAGCATCATCAGACAGGTAGCATTGATGGAGGAGTCCACACATGCCTTCTTAAGGTCAAGTCTAGTCATAGTAACAGTAAACAAATCTCACCACCGCGATGTAGAAACCGCGCGCTTCCGAACAGCGACATCTATTGTCTACTAACTGGTACTAACTAACTAATTTTTGCTTACCGGATGTGGATCAGTGGGTGGTAATGGCCTCGCTCCATCCACGCAGACGATCTTCCTCATCTCCTCGAAGCTGGGATCAGCTGGAACTAACTCCTAGAACGGTGCTCTGTACTCTTGTGCTGGCAAGACTCTTCAACAAGCAGCATCAGACTTCAAGCAAGCAACGAAGGAAGAATACTCGTTACGTTACCTTGTCAAGGTCAAGCGTAGTCATAAAACCGCAAAAAATCTTACCACCACGATGTAGAAACAGCGCGCTTCCGAACAGCGACATCTATCATCAACTAACTGTAACTAAAAAGTTAAACTTACCGGATGTGGATCAGTGGGTGGTAATGGCCTCGCTCCATCCACGCAGACGATCTTCCTCATCTCCTCGAAGCTGGGATCAGCTGGAACCAGCTCCTGGAACGGAGCCCGGTATTCTTGTGCTGGCGAGACTCTTCTACACACCTCCCATAGTACAAGTGCGAGCGCATAGATGTCGCACTTGCGGTACGCTTCGAAACATTCCAGGTTTATACTGGAACAAATAGTAGACGGTTAAAACTAGTATACGCTATTTGACTATTAGTCAAATCAGCACCTTTAAATGAAATGTCAAATTTTTGTATTAAAATACTGGGTTATGAATGACGTAACACGCAAGTAAATGTTGCCTACTCAAATCAATAACTTCTATATTTTTAACTCGCATTTTTTTTTAATGATGAATGAGATCCACAGAGTTTTAGCCATCAGTTTTAAGGTATAAACTTTCGAATTTTTTTATCCATCCAGTCAACATGCCTATTGGTATTTTAGTCGGATGTTGTCATATTAGTTGTTCAGTTTTGCATAACTTTGTATATTACCTCTGGTCGAGCATCTCGGGGCTCATGTACCGCTTGGTCCCCTGTCGGGGGTTGTGTTGCGTGTGTTGCGCAACATGTTGCGTGGTGAGTGCTAGCCCGAAGTCCGCTATACAACACTCGCCGTTAGTTTTGACGAGGATGTTCTTGGATTTGATGTCGCGGTGAGCTATTGCTGGTTTACCCTGAGGGGGAAATGGATATTATTATTATATATTTAATGTGGTAGGTTTATTTTTGATTCTTGGAGTCCCTAGACTAGTCTAGGATTAGAGGTAACCGAAACAGAGTCGACGATGGAGATTATTTACTAAGAAACCTGAAAGTATGTAATTGATCCCATTAGGGATAAAGGCGTGATTTATGTATGTAAAAAATAGTTTTACCTGTGTCCCATGTATTTCTGTATGCAAATGCAATAACCCGTTGACTATAGACAGACAGATCTGCATCATTTGGTTTCTCGTGAGCGTAGTTCTGTTGAGATGTTCGTACAGTGAGCCCAGCGGGTGGAAGTGCGTTATTAGCCACAGCTGGAACAAAAATTGTAATGTTACGAACTATTGACACAAAAATTGTAATGTTACGAACTATTGAAACAAAAATTGTTATGTTACGAGAAACAAACATTGTAATGTTACGAACTATTGAAAAAAATTGTAATGTTACGAGAAACAAAAATTGTAATGTTACGAACTATTGAAAAAAAATTGTAATGTTACGAGAAACAAAAATTGTAATGTTACGAACTATTGAAACAAAAATTGTAATGTTACGACAAAAAAAATTGTAATGTTACGAACTATTCAAACAAAAATTGTAATGTTACGAGAAACAGAAATTGTAATGTTACTAGAGGTCCGCGCCACGCCGGCGTGCCGCCGCCGAGCGACCCCGGCGCGCCGCCGCCGCCGCCGGGTCACAGAAAAATTGGCGCCGACTTCAAATTTTGCGCGCGAACCAAGTGTTACGCACGCGTTGTTGTCTACTATATCGATGCGACGTTGCTGAATCGTTAATAATTCAACGTTTAAGAAACCAGATGCATCTTAGTCTGAACAAAAGGTTTCCTGTGACTGAAAATATTGTCGCAGCCTCTTTGCTCGACCCGCGTTTCGCTAGTCTAAAAGAAATCGACACATACGTGGAAAATCTAACTAATTTAGCTACTTGATTCTCTTAAATATATATTTTTTATTAAACTTGAAGAGAGATTTTTCTACTGCCCGCCCACCCCTCAATATCTTTAAAAATAACTAGCCCACGCCGGCGACGCCGCGGCGCGCCGGGTCCCGCACCCGGCGCGCCGCCGCTGGACTTTTGGACTGCGGCGCGGACCTCTAAATGTTACGAACTATTGAAACGAAAATTGTAATGTTACGGACTATCTAACAATGTCATTTTCTATATCATTCCCTAAAAACAATGCGTCTGTGGTTTTGTGCCGATGTTTTGAATAAGCACCCCTCGGCCGTGTCGTTATTATGTTGTAGACATTTGTATGCGATAACGTTTTAAATAGAGGTTTTTTGTAGCATCAACTTTTAAGGCTCGTATTTATAAAGCGATCTCAAGATTGAAAGCAATATTAAGTATGGATTTGACAGGTCGTTTTGTACTGAAATGACATTTCTGATACTAACTCAAACTCGCTGTCACTCTTGAGAGCTGATTATAAATACTGGCCTTAGTCTCTTACAAACAGTGCAGCCGGGCGTACCAGTTCTGGGTTACATCTTGGAATTAAAATTAAGTTTCGTGCAGATTGCCTGTTTCTGCTGCTTGATGTGATGGTATGTATGTAGGAGCGTTCAGACTGAGATAAAGTGTTTGCATTGTGTTTAGGTTTACCTGTGTACAAGATCCTCTGCTAGTCATATCCGATCCCACATATCCGACAATATTCTCATGTCTGAGTAGAACAGTGGAGAATATCTCCGTCTCTCTTCTCCATGAGGCTTCATCCCTGGAGAAGAATATCTTGACAGCGACACTGTCCGCGTACCACACACCGCGCCACACCGAGCCGTAGCGACCCTGAGGGGAAACAGATTGATTCATAATCCGTTTGTTTCCTACTTGTCAAATCAGAACTTTTTTGAAATTGTATGAAAATTCGCGAGGTATGACGTCACTCCTTGTAAATACTTGACTACTCAAGTCAGTAACTTCTATATTTTTAACTCGATTATTAAATCTAAATGTGCATTTTTTTGAAAATGATGAATGAGACCCACAATATTTTAAACGTTCTGAATTTTTTTAGCCACCCAGGAAACAAGCCTATTCTTTTCCGTGGTATTTTGCGAGAATATTTAGAATGCTCCGTGACATCGGGCTCAGGGTCTGGACTTCCACTGATGGTGCAGCGGACCTTGGCCAAGCAGGTTTCTCTGGTGGAATGCGTTGGGAAGGTAAAAAAAAACGTTTTTTTGTATGAAAATAGTGAGTTATGACGTCACATTTTAGTAAATATTGACTACTCAAATCAATAACTTATATACTTTTAATTCGATTATTAAAACCTAAATGAGATTTTTTTTTTTAAATGATGAATGAAATCCAAAATATTTTTAGCCATCAGTTTTAAGTATAAACGTTTTGAATTTTTAAGATACCCAGACAAGTACACTTTTTTAAATATTGTTAAAAAATAATTTTCATTTAAAATTAGTTTATTTTGTATGAATTTTCACAAAACATTTTTTTTTACCTTCCCAACGCATTCCACCAGAGAAACCTGCTTGGCCAAGGTCCGCTGCACCATCAGTGGAAGTCCAGACCCTGAGCCCGATGTCACGGAGCATTCTAAATATTCTCGCAATGTTGAGTCTCCCGCCGCAACCGCTTTGAGGCCGCCATTTTGAGAACCATCTACACCTGAATATATGAAACTTGCTTATATCTCTTACAGAGTAGACAGAAGATCAAAGGTTATTAAAACCATTTTCAGCTCATACATACATAATATCACGCCTGTATCCCTAATGGGGTAGGCAGAGCGTCAACGACCCAAACAAAGGTCGTTCCGCCACGTCTGACAAATTTCGAGGGTTATTCCAGATGGATTTGTATATTGCTATAGTGACAGGTTGTCAGCCCATCGCCTAATTTACAATACTGAAACCCTCATATCCCTTAGCTGATTTTTACAACATGCCCGGGATGAGATGCAGCTGGCACATTCTATGTTTTTCTATCACTCCCAGTCCAGCATGGAAGAATAATAAATTACTTCTGTCTAATCCACAATCTGTTCCTATATGTCTCTCCTGCTATCATGAATTAGTTGAAATGATTGTTTACCTTCATAATATGCACTAGTAACATGCGGACTATAGATATTTGATGAGAAATAATTTGAATCCGGTCCCAGTTTGTGTAAAGCTGCTCTGGACACTCGCAACCTGTAATACAAAATAAAAAAAAAACATAAAATCACGCCTGTATACAAAATACGGAGATTACGGGATAGGCAGAATCGTTTGTTTTTGTATTTCGTCTTCAGGCGTATAGAGGGCGCTAACAGATGAGCATCAACGTGGCGGCTTGTGATTGGCTGTTTAACTTGGCTATTACATATAGCTTCAAGTTATTGATACTAGATGGCGTTAGTTTGTATTGCAATTTTCATTACCTATGACTCCTCCTGAGCATGAATACAGCAATGGCCGCCACCGCACTGCCTGCCATCACACAGGCCGCGACACTAGCGCACAGTTTCCACGCGTTGGACCCTATAGGCTCCATTGAGGTGTCTTCAATGAGGGATGGGAAGTCCCCGTCATTGCAGTAGTCTTCCTTACAACAGGTTACATTGAGGGTGCCTGCACCTGCGTGACGCTTTTTTAGCCTGTAATAGAATAGTAAAATTATAAATTTTATACTAGTCCTTTTTGTGTTGAAGGGCAAAGGTCTTCTGATTGCTCTTCCATCTCTCATGATCACTAGAAACCTCCCACCACTAGTTGTGATATACGCCCAGGATGTCGCATCTCATCATTGTTTTAGGATCTACGATTAATATGCACAATTCCACTTCATCTGTGCTTATAATCACGCCTTTATCCCTAATGGGGTAGGCAGTTTTGGAATGCAGTGTGGATTTAACTGGAATTCCCATGCAATGGCACAGCAAGCTGTTTGGTGCCAAACTTCGGTCGCTTACGTGTAAATAAAGGTCTTACTGCCATTTTATTTTATCATCATTTTACATCTTCTATGCTGGACTGGGAGTGATAGAAAAACATAGAATGTGCCAGCTGCATCTCCTCCCGGGCATGCTGTAAAAACTAGCTAAGGGATTTATGTAAAATGATGATAAAATAAAATGGCAGTAAGACCTTTATTTACACGTAAGCGACCGAAGTTTGGCACCAAACAGCTTGCTGTGCCATTGCATGGGAATTCCAGTTAAATCCACACTGCATTCCAAAACTGCCTACCCCATTAGGGATAAAGGCGTGATTTTATGTATGTATGTTATCATCAATGCGTACCCTTGCGGCTGACTGGTTCGACAAGTGAACTGCTGGTGGTCCATGTTGGTAGAACAACCTCGCGACTGCTGCAACGTGCCGTCCGATGCACGGACACTCGACTTGTAGCAGGAAAGAGCATTCTCGCACTTCACTGAGTGTTCTATGTCGCACGGCAAGTCGGATTGCGTTTCACATTGCCAGCAGGTTAATCTGAAATATATTTGTTTATTTAACAGTTTATTGTACACATAAACATACACAGAACAATTACATAAGGAATTAAGAAACAGGCACTGCTTATTTCTAAAAAGAAATTTCTTACAGCCAACCTAATAAGTGTGAAGTTGTAAAGTAGATTATATTTTTTTTAGTTTATAATTATAATGCATGTGCTTAAGCTAATGGTTGCATAGCATGAAAATGCCATTAGGAAGTTCTAATAAACTGATTCAAGTTAATAATTTGCATTAAAACAATAAATTAATAACAATAACAATTATTATATAAATTACATAATAATATTGAATATGCTTTGAAGTTAATTATAGTCCCAGACAGTCCTATCTTATTGTAAAATAGATAACTTTTCAACTGAGATAAACATTGGAATGAAACATTCATTAGTTGTATTTCATTCATACAATTTATGATCCGATGATAACAAACCAAACTGTACTATGGATAAATTAATGAGTTTACCCATTATTACCATACTATTATTTACAACCATACACACACTTTTTGTAAGTTACCTTTCCCAAAATGTCCCTTGGTCACAAAACACCTCTTTCTTATAATGACCCTTTCGCAAAATGACTGTTTTTTGATAGATTAAATTTAAAAGACTCTTATTTAATAGAAAAAAATATTTAAAAGGGACATTATGAGAAAGGGTCATTTTGCGAAGTTAAAAATGCAATGTAGGTACTGAGCTTTGGCCCCTTATTATTGCTCAAGCACATATTTACCCAGTTTACCCTTCTATCTACCTGCTTTTTCTGTTTGTATCTAAATGAGTGAGATAAAGCTGTAAAATAAAATGTCATCTATCTACAATATAAAAACTATAATATACAAAAATTACTGTACCTTTTATAAAATTTTGATCTCCTTTTTGAAGCACAAGAAAAACAATTAATATCTAATTAGTCATATAACATTTAATTGCTTCATTATTTATATAAGCTAGACACTTAAATTAATTCATTAGTGATTGTTACATTCATCATGTCAGATGCCTATGTAGGCAATTTAAAAATGCTGTTAATAGGGTTTATCAGGTTGTATATTGAATAAGAAGAAGGATTGATTAAGTAAATAGTTTGAATAGCAAGTGATGATCAAGTATAATTACCTGGGTAGCTGCACTGTCATCTTATCATGTAAGCTCTTGGAGTGTGTTTCAATCTGGTTCTCAGTGGGTTGTGTGCTCGGGCTGGCCCCATCTTGCTCTGTTATAACTTCCAAGAGACCTTCGGGGTGAAAAGATCATTGTTATGATGTTTTTATTGTATTAAGACAATTTGACCAAGATTTTCTAAAACAATGCTTGTTTGCACTTAGATTTGCTGTTCATTGTCATCTAGGGTGCATTTCAGTCACATAAGTTAAACTGTGGTCTTTAAGAAAAATGATAGTACACTATTAAAGCAACAATATTTTCAAGTGGTGTGTTGAACTCATTTTTTAAATTTTTGATACAGTTTACACAAAACTAAGCCAAGAGATTAAGATAATTCCAAACCCTACTTGTTTTAAAACACTAGAGCAGACGTCTTTAATAACTGGAAGCCTCTAAGCTCATTAGAATGTAAAAAAAGTGCATATTTAGGAGTTACTTTGGAAAGGAATGTTGCACCTCAACACAAAACATCGAATATTTAAAGAATTTGAAAAACTGCATGCATTATGTTTCTCCAGGAGATTTATAAGCTACTGCAACTATTAATTTGAGATTTATCTGCGGCGTTTAGTAAAAAACAATAATAAAACAGCAAGGCCTTTCTAGCGCACAGAAGCCCACTTGATTTTTCGCCTCTGTGTCAATTTCTGGACACTGAATGCTATTGAAACTTATGTATTACACTTTAGTAATTACTGCTACATAATAAATTAGTGTAAAACTTACCAGTACAAGCATTTATCAGTAAAAATGTGAACAAACACCCAACAATGACAACGTCCGCCATTCTTCGCTCATCATAACAATGCACTGCGGAGATCAAACTGAATTCTTTATAAATTTTCGGAATACACTTGGCAAATTTGTAAGACCTTTCATTTTATTTTGAATAATTAAAAAAATATTGTTTATTTTAAATTATGATTATAATTTTGTTTTTACCATTAGAAATAAATTGTTTAAAATAAAAAGTAAGTACACTTCCGAGTGCTAGGCTATCCATAGACAACATAGTTTTTTATTTGGGTGGAGTGCCATTGCGAGCGGATTTCTAAACGCTACATAAAAAAAATTGTGTATCCGAACGCATTCTGATTAATTGAAAGAGAAGTAACGCTAAACGAAAAGAGTAAAAGGTTCGGCGCTCTACAAACTCGCATGTGCCTATTTGCACTGAAATATAATTTATGCTTTGAACGTCGCCAGATAAGCGCAACTGACATTTTGAAAAACGGTTATTGTTTTGTTTATTGTTTTCAAAATCGTGGACTATTTTGAGAATTTTTTGTGATAAAACGTGAATTATTTACTTTACATTACGTTTGTGATAAGATTTTAGAACAGTGTGGTGTATCGTATCAATAAAAAATGCCGAGAACAAAGCGTCCTACGAAGAAAAGTGAGCGGGTGCTTGAAGGTGGCGAAACGCTCAAAAAACTGGACAAAATCGGTATGCCTACCTGTATACTGCCTTGTATATTACTCTTTCATTCAATACTTTACTATTAAAACATAATTTTCAGCAGAAACACCTGATATATTAGATTTCATGGCTTATAATATCGAGCACACATCATCTTCCTAGCCTTTTTCCCGTATCTCTCGGGGTCGGCTACCTAATATACGGGATATAACGAGGGTACTAGTTTTTACACAGAGCGACTGCCATCTGACCTCCGCAACCCAGAAGGGAAACCAGACCCAATCCTAGATTAGGTTACACAACCTTTGAATTTCTTTGTAGGTGTGTGCAGGTTTCCTCACGATGACCTTTTCCTTTACTGTAAAAGCGCCGGAACGCAAAACCGTTCCCAGGACTTTGAAAAATTTTGATCAATTTTGTATGGACCATCAACTTAGCCAAATTTTTGCGATGTTATATGTTGTGATTTGTGCAATTAGTATGACAGCTGGACTTGTAAAATTTTCAGCTTTAATCCATGTAGTGTCGGAAGAAGGGTTCAGATCTTATAAAAGTTTTGGTTGATTTTGTATGGACCATTGACTTAGCCAAATTTTCAAGTGCAATTAGTATGGCAGCTGGACATCAAATTTTCGAGTGCAATTGGTATGAGAGCTTGATAAGTTTTTTGGGACTCTGGAGAAAAATCAATGTTCAAGATGATGATGCCTATCATTTGGTTTCTTTCCATAACCATGCCCCAATAACATAGCCATTAAAAAAAAAACTAAACTGAGCAGATTCTTTTGATTCTTTCCTATGCAGTAGCTGACCAGAAAAAGAAGATCGACAACCGCGCTCAAATGGAGGTCCGGAACTTGGAACTGGCCTTCAAGATCCTCGTGGGCTCTATTAGCAAGCAGTATCTCAACATGACGGTTGGCCAGTTGGTATGTTAACACTCAGTTTATTAAACCATTCATTACACTTTTGGAAATTCCTCTGGGCTTTTCCTTAGGGTGTTTGTGCACTCATCCATATTAGATTCATATCCAATTTGTATCAGAAAAAATCCATATGGAACTGATATGGATGGGTGCTTAATCATATAATACATTTACTAGGAAGGCTTACAAATTGGATACAAATCTAATATGGATGAGTGTACAAACACTCTAATGGAGGGTATTTGCCATAATCACCATACTTATTGGACAAATTGGCTGAGCACAATGCATATTATCTATAATTTTCATTGGATCTATCCCTTAGCATAATTGTAGATACCTTGTCTGCTACTCTGGGAAGATATGGGGTGCTAAATTGTAATCCCATACCATGCATGTACTAAAGTGCTCCAATCAATTCTCTGCTGATTGTTTATACTTAAAGATGTTTAATGGGAGAAGAGCTCATTTGTTGCTATTTGTTAATCCTTGCCTAAAAATTTTTAACACTTACTTTGATTTTCAGAAAAATGAGTTGCATCTCAAAGAAATAACTAACACAAGGAGAAGTCGTAACTCAGCCAGAGCTGCTTCACATGATGATGGTAAAATTATTATTTAAATGTTTCATTATAACACTTCATTTTTCTCTTCAACCTTTTTTTACATCTTATCTAGGATGAGAATCACTATTCTCCATTAAAAAGAATCATAATTCATAGAAATACATAAAATTCTCATTGTACAGTAATATGTAGAATGGTACTTATCTTTCTTACTCATTGTTTTCAGTGGTAACCAATTTAATTTTTATTTAGAACTAACTGAAAATCCACTCGCTAAGAAGAAGAAGAAGACTAACTTAACTATACATGTTCATAATTTTATTGGTTCATCATTTTTAACATCATTCATGGTGGAGAAAGAACAGTTTTTTTTATTTTTGAACTAATTGTTTATTGTTGTATGATTGGTAAATACTATTTACTAAAACTCTGCCTTATCTCTAGGCAATACAAATACCTAGTGTTAAAAATACATTTCTTAGCTCTAATTTGAGTGTTATAGGCAATAGCATCAATCTTATCAGGTAATAAATACAGCCACAATAATGGAAAAGAAATCATAATAATTTTTAGAAGAAATAATAATTTTAAACCATGTTAAATATTTTCTCTAACTCTTTCACCACCATAACCCCATCAACTTCTACTAACTGGGTGCTTTCTGGGGGCAGGCTACCTCACGGAGAACTCCTCGCAGGGCTCCGGTGAACGCGGGAAGAAACAGATGGGTGAGTCCGCTTTGAATCTTCCTTCTGCTCTGTTCACTTGGCTTCTACTTTATGCACTATACTCTTGTTAGACTTATTTAATGTTTAGTACCTTCTAAGTCTTAGAATCTAAGAGATGTGTTTTTTGATACAGTCAGCAAATGTGATTGCTGGGCATGGCCACCCCAATAGATCTACACAGGTCGCAGTGGCTGTTGGGCTGTAGGCGCAACCCCTCATTTTCAAATCATAAATCATGGCCACCCCAAACGGATGAGATTATTTCAGGAAATTTTTTATGGATTTTCTTGAAATTTCGTATATTTGTTGTAGTAAATTGATTGTGCAAATATACGAAATTTCATGAAAATCCATAAACAATTTCCTGAAATAATCTCATCCATTTGCGGGCGTTGCCGAGATGTCTCCTTTGCTGACTGTACAAAATACTCATTTTGCAAAATATCCTGCAGTTCTAAAACCAAATGTCCATGTTGCAAACAAAATGTCGAAAGATTTAAAATGTCTAATTCGCAAATCAGGTTCAGTATACAGTTATTCTTCTATAGGTAATGCCTGAGTATGCACTTTAATTTATAGCTAGATTCTGATATGTTTGTATTTTACAATCCAAGACATTGAAACCACTGGACGTTTTACTGATTAGACATTTTGCCACTTCGACATTTAAGTAAATTAGACATTTTGCAATTTGTACATTTTGCGCCTGGACTAAAACTTGTATCTCTAATTTCTTTCTGTTGTAATGTAACTCTAGCTAACCCATTCTTTGTTTTATCATTCATTTTATAGTTTGTTGTGTGTCGTACGTAATACTGATTGTTATCTGCTGCGTTTATTTGCCTTTAGTACAAAAAAAAATAGCACCTAATATTTGTCTATCATTCTTTGATTGCATTTTGACATGTTCTAATAGAAACTGCTTATCACTGAGATTACTTGTTTTTGACGATTGCCAAATACGAAAAAAAATTAAAAAAAATGCTGTTATCTTACGACTACCGCTTTGCCATACTTGTGTGTGTAGATGTACCTACACGCGCACTGCCTAAGGCCCGTATTTATAAATCAGCACTCAAAAGTGACAGCGAGTTTAAGTTCGTATCAGAAATGTCATTTCAGTACAAAACGGCCTGTCAAACCCGTACTTAATATTGCTCTCAATCTTGAAATCGCTTCATAAATACGGGCCTAAGTGTGACTGAGTTTGCTATAGAAAACCTGTAGTTACGCACACAAGGGCGTGTGTCCGTACGTGAGATAAAATTACTATACGGCTTTGAATGTTTACTTAGTGTGCGTGCAGATTATAAAGCTTCTGTGGGTCTACCACTAAGGTTAGACCGCACTAAAACTGCACTGCAGCGGCGCGACACGGCGCGGCAACTGCATTATACATACATTTTGTCAGTTTTTGCCGCGCAGTGCGGTATATCTCATACTTTTTCATACAAAGAATCTTTTGTCGCGCCGCGCTGCGTCCGTCTAGTGCGGTCTAACCTTCAACCCTATCTCTTTACAGCGCCTCCATCTTCCATATCGCGTTCAACCTCCCGCCGCTCGCGCTCCGCCGACGCCTCCTCTCGTAAAGCACCGCCTGCGAGTAGAACCGCTACTGCACAAAGAAGACGGTCAAAGTCTGTGTATCGTACACCGGCGTATAACAAGAACGCGGCCACTGCCTACCCAGCTATTACACCTAAGGTAAGACTCGTCTTTCATATAATATCGTGTCATCTATTAGGTCGAAGTACAGAATAGATACTGCGCAGAGAAGAAGATCCAAGTCTGTGTATCGTACACCGGCGTATAACAAGAACTCGGCTACTGCTTATTCAGCTATTACTCTAAAGGTAAGAACCTCTCTTGCTCAGTTTTCGTACGCATAATGTATTCTTGTAATTTCTTACAAGTTAAAAGAATGTTTTTTTATTTTTATGGGAGGAATCGGAGTAAGGATTCTAGTTCAAACAGCACCACTTGTGGAATCGTGCCAGTCCACATGCCAGACCAACGTAGTCTGTTGCTGAATGAACGCCCCTTTCCTCGCGACCGCATAAATCCTATATCAATGTTTCTTTTGTCTTTACATCAATAAAAAAAAACTGTGATTATTCCAGGTGGCGCCTCACACTCCTCTGACGGTGCTCCGTCAGCCGCGTCAGGGGGAGATGGTGGTATCCATGACAGGGTCACCCGTCATGGTGCCCACTTACAACGGGTAAGTGTGATGAGATCTGTTATTAAATCATTTGCATGTAGTCATTCCTACTTTTCTAGGCATTATTACTATTTTAAACAGGCATTTAAAATGGTTACGAAATATTAAAATAGACTTTTTTTTAAAGTTTCTTTCTCTCTCTCCCACAGAATGAACCAAGACGAGAAAGCGAACTGCAACATCATGCTCGCGGACGGAACAATGCTCTCCCTTCAACCCAAACAACTGCGACAATCACAGGCATACATACCATTCTCTCTTATGGATTCAGGGGTTTTAGCTCAACTCAGGACATTGAAAGATAATCTGGATACAGTTGTCAAGCTAGGAGAGAAGACTATGAAATAATTGCTCATTTTGTCACACTCGCGAAATGTCAAAATAGCAAAACGTCAACATCGTGAAATGTCAGAATGACAAAAATGCAAAAGGTTCTTATTTCAAAAATATCTAAAACGTAAAATATCATACTAACAAAATGACAAAATCGTGAATCATCCAAATAATTATAAATTCAGAATCTGTTTAGTTTCGTGTTAAATGGTAAAAGTTATTACGTGTCAAAGCAAAAACGTCAACACAAAAAGAAATAGCGGATCTTAAAATGGCAATAGAGAGTCTTTGTTCGCGATCTTGTTTGACTAAAACGATATTTTACATGTTGTGTAATGATAATGAATGATTTGTTTGTATTCTTTCAATTTTTAATATTATGGCTGATTATGATTGTAAGTATGTGTGTGGATTATATAAACTTGATTATTGTAATTAGAAATAAAAATCTAGTTGTAACATAAAAATATCTTTAATTTGAACACAATTTTATCACACTCGATACTAAAAAATATTACACAACGAACATAAGTACAGGAGGCGACCTACTTCTTGTCGATTGACACGAGTTTTAGTACATACCTAATTTATGGGATACGGTCGCAGTTTATTCGCTAATACGCGTTTCGTCTAATACGCGTTTTGTTAAAATCGCAGGTAGTCATTCTAAATTGTGATAGAGACAATCAAGTTGATAGCTTTTTTATATTTTATGTCGATTTGAGCAACTACGATTAGAATTCAAAGGGAAATTAGTCTGGTATGTTTTTCATACCAATAGCGCATTTGAGTCCAAATATGACAACCATTTTGTTTAGCTACCTACTTTTACTGAGTAATTGGACTTGCCTATGCC